>SNQJ01S0081401.1:0-12780 GCA_010110895.2 Picea sitchensis
GATCCGGTACCTCCTTGTAAAAGAACTACGAGGAGCATGGCAAAGAAGGGAAAAACAATAGTTAGTCCTCATACACAGGAAGACCCAATCGACCTTACCTCCCCTTCTGAGGATTTACCAATTCAAGATGACATCCCTAGTCTAACCGAAGAGCAAGCCACTATTACTCTATGTGGGATGAGGGAGGAAGTCGAGGAAAGGGAATGCACCCAACCAGCAATGGTAGAATCAACAAAGAACTTGACAAGAGAACAAATGAAGAAAAGGATTGGGGAATTACAAAAACAAAATCAGGAACTCCAACAGGAAGTAAAGGAATATCAACTCTTCGATAGATATATCAAAAAGGAAAATGAGTAGTTGAAAGCAACCAGCCAACAAATTCAAGACGACCATGAAGAGACCTCTAACAAGCTCAAGAAGGTATTACGACTCTTACAATATGTTAGGGTCATCAAAAGGGAGCTAAGAGAAGAGGCTTCAATCATCAATATCATTGATCCACCCAAGTAAAGAACATAGTCTCAAGTTTTGAAAATTTTGGGTTTTGTTTTCGGTTGCATGAGGACATGCAATGATTTTGGCACGGGGGAATGTTGAGACCTGAAATTGACATTCTCATTACCCTATTTTACTCTTCACCTATACCATTTTGGACCTACCTAAAGCTTGAGTGAATGACAAGAATGCTACCAATTGCCAGTAATAAGGTCATAAGGTAAAGTATGGTTAATTCATGTATTTTGTGGTTTATTGAGTTAAGGAATTAAATATTTCATGTACTAATGCTCGATTTGTCATATGTGAATCTTTGACCCCTAGATGTCTAGCGTTCCTGTACCAGCTCTATCATGATCCGGTACTTACGCACCAAGATTGTTGCTGTCTGATCCGGTACCAAACGCGTCCAGTACTAAATCTTACCTGTGGTGATCCGGTACCAACAAACACGCTCTGTTATGATCCGGTACCAACGACCATGCTCTGTCATGATCCGCTACCATCTGCCTGTTACGATCTAGTATCGATATGGAAGAGCCTAGTGCACTAAGTTAAGTGCCAAATCTCACCTAAGTCAATGGGTGGATGTCTATTCGTTTAGCAAGGCTATGATAAGAACAGTTTGTTCATTGGCTCATCCTCATGCACTTCGTGTCATGAGGATGAGGCTAGAGATGTAACCGAATGATTAAACCTTAAACAACTGATTGATTTTCAAATCACTTCGCCTCCTTGTGTTTCACAATGCAGACTATTAAATAGTCGTGGCAAGGATGGTAGAAGGGTAGGAGAGTTAGCATACCATTGATATGTAAGCAGCGTATGATAGTACATAACATATTTCTGAGTAAAGATTAATGGAATGTCATTTTATCTCCATATTCTGATTATCTATGATTAAGGATGAGTTGAGTTGTTAAAGAGAGTTTTGATTTCATGTTTTGAAGTGTGAGTGAGAGTAATGTATGTGTTAAAAGCAAGCTTCCTGTACACTTCAGCAGCTGACCTGTTGAAGTGGCAAGGGCCTACCGCCCAACAAAGGCCAGCCTCTTCATAGATTAGCATTAGTGTTTGTTTTTAGTAGTATAGACAGTGAATTAGCTAAAGCTTTAACTCTGTTAGATGATAGCAATGTAACTTAGATTAAGATTTCCATTCTATAATTGCTTAGATCTTTAATTGCTCTGTTTTTGCATATGCTTTGTTTTCTGTTCTCATGAATTTGATTTCCTTGAGTGATCATATTTGTTGGCAGCAATAGTCAAAACTACTTGGAGAAGAATTTGTGAAGTTCATTGTGAACCATAGCAGAACCAACATATTGACTGTTGAACTACCCATGCTATGCTAATTGATGTGTGATTTCCTTTCAGAAAGTGTGGATTGCATAATTAGTTTTCTAGGTCAGACATCAAAGTTGATCTATCAAACCAATTCCATCTCATACTTGCATGTGCCATAATGGAATAGATAGCCTCTCTGTGAAGGAAAACCAAAGTGCATTATAGTTTTCTATTTTGATTTGTTTCCAGCATACATAATCTAGTTTGATTCTATACTCGTGACATTAGGAATTACCTTTCTTACTAGTGTATTGTAACTCTGTTGATTATGAATCCCGGATTGATAATTAATGAGTGCATTATATTAGACATATAAGTAGCACAACACACCCCTTCAAATATCTCCTTTGAAGGTTTGGGATCTTGGAATACTTCACCGCAAAGGAAAGCTACTTTTTTCCTTACTACACTTGGTTTTCTTCCAGTCGTTCCAACTGTTCTTTCATTAGAAAATCTGTTGCAAAGTGGTTTTCATCACAAAGAAAACATCTAACAAGATTACCTCTAAGATCAAGTAGCTTCCTTGTCGCGATGTCTCCTTTTCCTTGGGTGTCCTGTAATGTCCCCAATTTTGGACATCATTATATTATAGAGTGTTATGCTTGCCAGAGTAGCCAGATGGGGGTGGCAACGAGTTCTGGAGATGTTGAGGGGTTTTATTGGGCCTGACTGGCATCGTTCATCATATTTCATCATCAGGATCCATTTCACACAGCTTGGCTTTGGTTCCGTTGCATTCCAAAGATTTTCGTAATTTTTGAGTTATTTTGGGTTATATTTTAATTAAATTCACTAAGAAGGTCGTATTGGGAATAATACTTGGAGAAACCTCTTAGTGTAATAGCTCATTGGAATCGGGAGGAAGAGCACTACAGGATAGGATGATGAGAAGTGACTTTCAATGGCCAGAGAAGCCATAAGGAGGGATAAATCACTTTTTAGAGGTAAAATGGTTAATTAATTAATTAAAGTGATTTAATTAAGGAATAATAAAATAAATTAAAAGTCACTTAGAGAGAAAAGGTGAACAGGGGTTATAAAAGAGAGAGAGGGACCTCTATTCTTTCATTAGGTTGTTTATCATTTTGATGTCTGGCTTCTTGCTAGAGAGCCCATGCACTTGGGGGTTTTGAGGGTTTGGATTGAACAAACCCTAGAGATCAGCACAGTGGTGAAAGATCCCACCCAACCTGGTCCAAGCTTGGTCATGGAGGTGAAAGATCCCTCCCTCACCATTCTACATTAGTTCTATTCAGTTACATGAGCTCTTGAGGCAACAGGGTGTATTGTTGGAGCATTTCTGCAAAGCTAGGGCGCAACCATCTTGAGAGAGTGGTTCGATTTGCTTAGAGGAGACTATATATTCAGGGGATCTCATTCTAGGGTTGTTAGACATCACCCTAGCACCCTTTTTCAGCATTGTGTGAGTGGATTCATTAGTCCATTCATCCTATCACTTAGGAGGGCGTGATTCTCTTCAAGGGGGGCGCATTGTGCATAGTGGATCTTGTGAGTTGGAGAGGGAGATCACTCCTGATTGCTTGGAGGTTCATAAGAGTGTTTCTCTAACCCCTGATCTACATTTTGGCACTTGGTTTCAGTGGATTAGAAGCCATATCCTTGGAGGCCTATTTTTGGGTTTGCTACAACCAGTGAGCGGCGCATTGTGCTAGGGAGATCATCACATTTCAGCTGGGTACGAGTTGGATCTTCTATATTTTGGGTGCACAGTTTGAGAAGGATTTTGGAAGCCTGAATCTTCATCTCTACCTTGTATCTTGGAGGCATTGTCATCCATACACTCCATTCTCTTATTTGTATTCCAGATCTACTCCATTTTGTATGAGGTCAGATATATATTATTAATAAATCAGATCTGAGGTATATGTGGCTATTTCTTGTGCTATTTGTCTTTCATATTGTTGAGTACATTCCATTGTTACATTGCTATCATTTAATTGTTGCAAACACACAAAGAACCATCGTTATAAACCCCAGCGCAACCTGAGAGACTAAAATAAGCAAAGTGTTTGACAAAATGCCACAACCAAAATACACATAAAACACAATGTTCCAATCAGATCTAGTTGGGAACATTATAGTGGTATCAGAGTGAAGATTCCTCCCAGCTTGAGGGGTCTTCCATAAGGAGAGATGGATATTTTGGACTTTTCTAGAGAGATTGCATATTGTGAAAGGGAATATTGAGCCCTCAATGAGACTTTCAGAGCTCTAATAAAATTCCAACAGTTTGTTTCCATAAAAAATCCTAGGTGGAGCAAAGATAAAGTTACACATTCGGTCGGCATAGTAGAGGAAAATAGAGCCAAAGCAGCTAGATGGAAGGAAGCACAGATTAATCCTACACCCATTAGGAGCAGTGAACTTTGCTACAATTGCAAAGAGACTTGGGAGCAAGACCACAAATGCAGGGATAAAGGAAAGGTGCACATTGTTGAGGTGCACTATGACAGTGAGGATGAGGAGATACATGAGGATGCAATGATGATGCCTATTTAGAGCAGTTTGATGATGCTAGTGACTCTTGCACATCTAATGGACAATTGGAAAAGAAGGATGATAGCACATGTCCTTTATCTTCGACATCATCCAGTGTTGAGGATTCAACCCTTTAACACAATGGTGACATGTGTGAGGATTCATATGTGTTATCACTTAGACATGATGAGATTAGGAGATTGGATGAGCTACCCTTGGATCTAGACATGGATTCCAGGAAGTCATGCATGGAGGATGATGATCTTTCTATGATGAAAGTGACACATTTCCCATCTTCTCAGACACCTATGATAGCCACGACATGAGGATATCAGTGCAATTCCTGATATGGTGGAGGAGCCTTGTGTGAGGATTGTACACCAGAGACATATGGATCTACAGACACAGGAGGAGAGACATGACACAGTTGACCTTACACATACCTATCAGTATGAGGAGAGTGAGTCACCTCTTTTGGAGATTTCATTGTTAGATTAGGTTGTGGAGACTGATAGTTTGATGGGATACTCACTTCCAGGACCGGTCCACAGTGATGAGGATGCACTCCTTATTTGTCAGGATGACCATATCTCATGTTTAGACACATCTGTATGGGATCCAGGTGCAGATGACATTAGAAGAGTGAGCGCACAGGAGGATACAACTGCCCATACATGATACAGTGTGATTCAGATGGGGGTAGTAGTTGGTGATTGTGTGCAGTGGCATACAAGAGGACTTAGGAGAACAATGGACAGTGGGCAGTTCGATGCCTTATCTGTTGAGGAGTGTGTTGTTGAGGATTCCATTGTTGACACTAGCAGTGAGGGGCATGAGGTATCACCCCAGCGAGATTGTGATCAAGATTTACGACACTTAGTAGGACAATTGAGAGTCATTGAGGACATGATTAGGGCAACCACTAGGTGCATTGATGACACACATGCATTGGTGGCAGGATATTGCTGGAAGGCATCGATGGCACATGATAGTTCAGATGGGGGACTTGCCATGGATGAATTTCATACTCTCAAGGAGAGAGTGACTGTGATGAGGGCCAACTACCGACAGTTGTTGATGGACACAGATTATCTATTGGGGGTTGGCGAGATGTATCACAAGGAACATAGACGACTCTTCAAGAATCAGAGTCCAAATTAGAGGATCTCTTTGAGGAGACTAGACAAAGATCCACTACATCTATCTCAGCAGAGAGTCAGATATGTCCTTTGGCCACATTGCTTGAGGATGTTGGTGGTTTGGCAGTGGAGCACCAGTTGATGGAGGAGCATGAGGAGTACCCGGGATCGTTGATGAGTATAGAGAGATATGATCCAGAGACGTAGAAGGATGTCCATGTGTCACAGGAGCTACCCTCCACGAGTATTTTTGAGAGAGTCGAGCACTCAAATACGCATGGGGACTCCAGAGCCAGAGGCAGTTATGAGGAGACTTCCATTTGTGTTCCAGGATTGGTTTACCTTCATGTAGAGGTTGAACCAATAGTACACCTAGGATCCATGATGTTGCAAGAGTATACAAGAGATTAAATTAGTATACAGGGGCATACAGTGGTGAGTGATAGTTCACAGATACATGCAGAGGCATACAGTGGGATTCAGAGGGACGCACTGGATTCCAGGGAGGAGACGTACTTAGTGGATCATGGAGATTCCTCTCCCTTGCAGCAGTATATATATCTGGGAGATCACCTTCACAGTATTAGCAGTTGCATGAGTGATGATGGATGGAGAGTGGTTGACCAACAGTTTGTGGAGTTACCTATTGTTTTACCCTATGGTTGGAGTTTGGTGATGAGTACAGGGGATTATTCACCATGGGTGTCGGAGGATGAGCTTTGGGTCAAGTCCTTGGGATTGACCAAAGCATATGATACTTTCTAGTCCTACAGTCAGTTGCAGATATGTCTGTTATCCTTTCCTGATACCTTCATCATTGACAGTAGCATGGGGGGAGTTAGACAGTGGCAGGGGACATGGAGAATTGGTAGGCCGAGACCACCTGATAGGAGTGTCTTTATTGCACACAGCAGCATAAGGGTGGATCATCAGAGACAAACAGTTGAGGTGTTGGGCGTGATGGTGAGTATCTTAGGAAATGGGACAAAGGATATCTCAGAGGTTGATACAGATTCAGATTCTCATTGGGATGAGGATTGAGGGCTTCCGACAGTTATCAGTATGGCTCATCAATAGCTAGTGGGGATTGGAAGTGATGAACTTCCAAATTTTCCCTAGGATCCAGGAGTCCATTCGTCAGAGGTTTGCTTCATCTTATGAGGGTCTGGGCGCTGCCAGTGAGCAACAGACTCCACTCTTGGGTTACCTTGCGAGGGCTTGCTGAGATTTGTTCTATGAGGTGAGACATGTTCTTCCTATTGATACTCGTGATTGATTTGGGTGATGGATGGGCAGATTTTGGTTCCATGGGGATACCTTTACAAGTTCAACTTTTTGATAGCAGGCCCAATCATCACAAGTTTAGCATGACGATCCAGGAGTGGGGGATCCAGTATGTATACTGTGAGCAGACAGTCATGATCAGAGTAGTGCAGCGTCAACGTGGTGATCCTTGGCAGAGACTAGCATGGGACCCGGGGATTGCAGGGCTGGGCATTTCATTGACTGACAGAGGCGAGTGGATCTTTGCAGGGGAAAGTCACTTTGATTTTCCATTGAGCTTCAATATTGGGGGAAGCACGTCACTTGTTGGTGACTTGTTGAGATTTTTTAGTACCTCTCTATGGAAACAAAATGTTCAGTTGGTGGAGGCCATGTTGGTTTTGGCATGGACTGGGAGGATAGACTCATTCTAGGTTGAGGCCATGCGTCATTTGTAGGAGACTCATGGTGTTGATATGTTACAGGACTATACTTCACAGGGTATTGCAGTTCACATCTTGATATGGGATCCAGGGATTAGAGTGCTTGGTAGTTCAGTATTGGCGGGAGCCTACTTTATTCCCCACAGGTGGACATGGGACCTCGGTATTATATGTGGATTGATTCAGTTATTGCTTGAGGACAAGCAATATTCTAGTAGCAGGGAGGACTGTAATGTCCCTAGTTTTGGACATCATTATATTATAAAGTGTTATGCCTACCAAAGTAGCCAGATGGGGGTGGCAGGGAGTTATGGAGATGTTGACGGGTTTTATTGGGCCCGACTGGCATCTTTCATCATATTTCATCATCAGGATCCATTCTGCACAACTTGGCTTTGGTTCCATTGCATTCCGACAATTTCCGTAATTTTGAGTTATTTTGGGTTATATTTTAATTAAATTCACTAAGAGGGTCGTATTGGGCATAATACTTGGAGAAACCTCTTAGTGTAATACCTCATCGGAATCGGGACAAAGAGAACTACAGGATTGATGAGAAGTGACTTTCAGTGGTCGGAGAAGCCATAAGGAGGGATAAATCACTTTTTAGAGATAAAATGGTTAATTATTTAATTAAACTGATTTAATTAAGGAATAGTAAAATAAAGTAAAAGTCACTTAGAGAGAAAAGGTGAACAAGGGGTATAAAAGAGAGAGAGGTGCCTCTATTCTCTCATTAGGTTGTTTATCATTTTGATGTCTGGATTCTTGCTAGAGAGCCCATGCACTTGGGGATTTTGAGGGTTTTGACTAAACAAACCCCAGAGATCAGCTTGGTGGTGAAATATCCCACCCAACCTGGTCCAAGCTTGGTCACAGAGGTGAAAGATCCCTCCCTCGCCATTCTACATCAGTTCTATTCAGTTATAGGAGCTCTTGAGGTAGTAAGGTGTATTGTTGAAGCATTTCTGCAGAGCTAGGGTGCACCCATCTTGAGAGAGTGGTTCAATTTGCTCAAAGGAGACTAGATCTTCAGGGGATCTCATTCAGGGTTGTTAGAAATCACCCTAGTGCCATTTTATAGCATTGTGTGAGTGGATTCATCAGGCCATTCATCCTATCACTTAGAAGGGTGTGATTCTCTTCGGGGCGGTGCATTGTGCATATTGGATCTTATGAGTTGGAGAGGGAGATCACTCTTGATTGCTTGGAGGTTCATCAGAGGGTTTCTATAACCCCATATCTACATTTTGGCACTTGGTTTCAGTGGATTAGAGGCCATATCCTTGGAGACCGATTTTTGGGTTTGCTACAACTAGTGAGGGGTGCATTGTGCTAGGGAGATCATCACATTTCAACTGGGTATGAGTTGGATCTTCTATATTTTGGGTGCACAGCTTGAGGAGGCTTTTGGAAGCATGGATCTTCATCTCTACCTTGTATATTGGAGGCATTGTTAGCCATACACTCCATTCTCTTATTTGTATTCCAAATCTGCTCCATTTTGTATGAGGTCAAATATATATTATTAATAAAGCAGATCTGAGGTATATGTGGCTATTTCTTGTATTATCTGTCTTTCATCTTGTTGAGTACATTCCATTGTTACATTGATATCATTTACTTGTTGCAAACACACAAAGAACCATCATTATAAACCCCAACGCAACCTGAGAGACTAAAATTAGCAAAGTGTTTGACAAAATGCCACAACCAGAAAACACATAAAACATAATAAAAACACAATGTTCCAATCAAATCTGGTTGGGAACATTACATGTCCCTCCTTAGTGGGTGACCCCAACCTTGGCATATTGGTAGGCTCGGTTCCATTTACAAAGGCCTTCATGTCATCATTATAGGATTTCCATCATTCTCTGATTTCACACATCCTTTTCAAGCCTTCTCGATGTCGTGTCAAACTTAGATTCGCAATGTATATTTTGGCGTACCACATCCCTTCATGTGTGGCTTCCATCTCTTGGGTCGAGTTGTGCCTTGGGGTGCATTCATGTGATATCGCTCTACCCATGTGTACCCAAGGTTGACCTATTCCATCAATATGTTTGGTCAATCCACTTGCCAATTCTTGTGGTCGGTTCACAGTGCAATCATTCATCTAAGGGCCTATCACTCCCAAGACTTGCTGAATTGCCTACAATCTGACCCAAAGCTACCATAGAAACGTCTAGCCTACTCTTTCTGAAGCGTGCCTTGGATGCCTGCTATGCCAAGGCCTCTGAGCTACACTCTTCCGAACTTGTCGTGCCAAGTCTACAGTCGTCTATCACTCCACCTATACATGAAGCACCCAACCTACCATCGAATTGAGCCAACAACCCCAATTTTGCTTGAACTACTACTCTGATACCATCTACCATGCGCCCACAATATGCCCAGGGATCCAACTCGACTTGGCACACCCAAGTCGCCCAACACCTGGGGTCATGCGACACTGCAACATTTTGTTTTAGCGGCTTGACCAAACCGAAATGTACTTCGTCAAGAATATGCCTCACTCAAGAGTCAAGGCACACCCATACTCTTCCTTGAGCCAATTATGCCAAACTACACTCGCGTTCTTTACACTTAAACAATTACACAGTTCTATACATAGCCAGTTTATGCAACCAAGAACATGAAACCATTCATAAATTGGCCAAGATGTTATGATACAAATAGTTTACAACAGACTTGTAGCTTGTACAAACCAAATACAATACCCGACTACGTCATCTCACGACTTTCCCTTGCCTCTGCCTTCGCACAAACTCTTCCACGACTCCTTGACTGAACTCTCTTGCTAAAACCAAACCTTCTCACCCGACTACAATCATCGCAACCAAGTCTTCCAACCTTGGTCACACTCGTCCGTTCGCTTGGCTATTTGTTCACTAGTGCATTATTACTATGCACTTGTTCCCTTTCGTCGTGCTCACTTCATACTTCATTGCACTTCATCTCACCTCCGCCTGAGTTGTAGACTTCGCTCTCCAACTCGAGTTGTCATCTTCATTGTTGTGTTTGGCTATCTGCTTCCCACTATATATACTCGCCCTTCAAGTCACATGAACTATCACATCTCTTGGCATTCCACCAAGTCGACCCTTCATCTTCCACATGGATGCGTCCGTACCACTCATGGGCATTGCATCGTTTGGCGAAGAGTCATTCTAACTTGCCAACTCGTCACAAGGATGTGTCCAAGGCCACAATGTGTCACAAACTTGTCACGTCCGTTGAATCATCCATGCCCCAACTTCTTCTAAGTCAAGTCATCATGTTTGTGACTCGTGCGATCTGGGCTGACGTTTTCCTTAAGAAAACTTAACCGGCCATTGTTCCGTTTTGTCTTGCCTATGAAAACTCGTCTCACTGAGCTAATGTGTTTCGCAAGTGTGGGATGCAAGTCTCCTTGGGTCGCACGTCTAGATCGTGTGCCCGAAGCACTCCTACCCACTCCCTACATACACATGCCATCACAACTTCATTTCGTCTGGGCACGCCTTTCACGAATTGTTCTATCTGACAACCCCAACTTTCGTTGCTTGCCCTCTGCCTAAGGTGCTCTATTAGTTGGGTGTGCACCTCCCCATCCAGGGGTTTTACACCATCCCTCCTCATCTTTCTCCAACTCATTGTGCAACAAGTTGTGCCCCATTCACCAATATTGTTTATTGCTTAATACTAATATATATTAAATTTATCTTTCTTGATTACAAACCCAAAATTACTTTATAAATAACCCACTAAATATTATACAAACAACTTGCATTAATACACGTATGCATTTGGATTTGATTAATACGATAATAAAATTATCTAATTTTAAGAATATAACATGTATTTTTAAGTGGCCATTAAAAAGTTAGAGTGCCATAGGAAGTTTGAACCCATAAGTTGCATAATAATCATCCCGCCCTAGCCTTGAGGTGATTTAACACGCGTGAGTCATGACCTAGTCCCTGCACACATCAGATAAAATAAATAAACCCGACACACCATACACATCGCATACCATGTATGTCCATTGTACACATCAGATGAAATAAATAAACCCGACACACCCCGTCCACATCACATACCATATGGACAAACTTCGATGCGTACACCGACATAGGTTTTGAAAAGGATGAAGTGTGGTTTTGACGAACATGGGAGGGTGGTTTTTGAGAGAGGAAGAGGTTTCAAGTTCAATCCTCAACCACCACGGCTCCGATGGAGGGAGGCAATAAAACTGTTCTAGATCTGCATAAAAAGAATGTGTAGAGAATAATAACGCAACCATGGTTGAGGAAGATTAGGTATGGAAATTGTTGTTGATATGGAAATAAATAATTATATATGGAAATTGTTGTTGATATAAAGAAATCAAGTCTCCCTCACCTCATCCATCCATCTAGAAGAGGAATGGAGATTGTGTTGGTTGGTTTGCTTCAGCTACCAAATGGTCCAGAAATGCCTCTGCTTAGGAATTTTCCCTCTCTGTTCTTCTTCGGGAACTTTTCCCTCTCTACTATGCTCTCTCTCTCTCGTTCTCGGATGTTGATTTCACAGAGAGACCACACAAACACAATAATAACGATGACAAATAAACATACATACCCACTAGAGGAGAATCAATCATAATCTTGGCATTGAACGAGCCTTGTTTATTCTAACTGGAGTCCGAGTATCATTATGATTGATCTCAAAGAAAGACAGAATAAACTCTTTCATATACAAAAATAGGCGTTCATAGGCAAAGGAGGAATCTCAACTTTTCACAGCAAGTTCATTGATGATCACAGAAACAACAAAGGGGAAAAATTCAATGTCCTAAAAGTTGTTACATGTTTAAATGAAATTGTTGTACATTTTCTTTTGCAAGAATGGTAAGGCTAAAAAAATAATATTTAAATGTTCTTGATAGCTTTTACCTTCATACAAAGTTAGTATTGTGAAAATTTTCCAAATAATGTGGGGGTTGCTTTGATTTTAGAATGCACATTGAAAGATAATTTAAACAAATTGAATGATTAAATTATAGGGTAGAAGTATATTAAAAGTATTTGGGTATAGTGTGAGAAGTTGGATATGGTTTTATGTGGTGTAGTAATCAACATGTAACATGTGACATATTCAATAAGCATAATGAAATATTGAATTATGATGAATATAGATTTTCAAGTGCTCAAAGGTGGGTTGTTTTAAAAAAATTTAACATGCAATTAAAAAATTTATGAAAAAAAAGAGTATAAAGTGTTTAGAATTTAGTAATAATAATAATTTAATTTTAAGGTTTTTGTTAAATTGATATATGATGTACCCCAAATATGTTATGTCATTAATGATGTTATTTATAGGTTTTTAAATATATTCATGATCAAAGTTGCGGATGATTCTTTATTTTTTTACCAAAGTTATTTTTTTATCAAATGTGTTATGTCATTGATAATGTTATTTATAGGTTTTATACATTATTATAGGATGATTTTATTAAAGTTTATTATTAATTTTTAACATAAATTAATTTTATAATAATTATTATTTAAATATTATTTAATATTTATTTTATTATTTTATTTTATTTTTATTTTTTAACATTAATAA
>SNQJ01S0081401.1:46943-69365 GCA_010110895.2 Picea sitchensis
TAATAATAAACTTAACATAATAAATTTAAAAATCCATAGCATTTATTCTTAATATAATTATTTAATATATTTGAATATAAATGACTCTCCGCTTTAGGTTATAAGGACAACCAATCAACTATTATTCAAACATCTTAACCAACCGGGTTTAGTGAACACCCCTACCTTTATGTAGTGAACAACTCATTATATCTATAAAATGTATCATTCTATCACAATTGGTGAGTTTGTAGTAGATTATTTAATATATATGAAATTAAAATGAATTTATTTTTATTTTATTTTTAATTAATATTATCAAAATAGAGAAATTGTTTAAATTTTTTTATATAATATTAATATAAATATAAATAGAAAAATTGTTTAAAATTTTTTAATGATATAAAATAGAGAAATATGTTATTAGAAAATCTATAATAACAAATAAAAACTCATAAGAAACTGTATTTTTTTAAGCCTTATTATATAAGGTTACAAAAGAAAATGTTAACACAATGTCATGTAAACCTATTATTATATAAGGTTATAAAAGAAAATATTAACACAATGTCATGTAAACTTATAACTTCCTAGGACATTGAATTACCCCTCTCCATTATTTTTGTGATCACCACTCACCATCGTTTATGTGATCACCATTGAACTTGCTCCATGTCACAGCTAAACTTGATCACCCCTGAAGTTAGCAGAAATAAGACTTGTTCCATGTCAAGATTATGATTGATTCTACAGTGTAGTGTGTGGGGCTATGGGTATGTCAGGTTGTTTGTCTTTGTTATTATTGTGTTTACTTCAGTGTGAAATTAACGTCTGAGAGAGAACACATACCAGAGACGAAAAAGTTCTTGAAGAAGAGCAGAGAGGGAAAAGCAGATGGTCAACATAACCTTCATTCCTCTATTGGATGGATGAGGTGAGGAAGATTTGATTTTTTTATATCACCAACAATTGCCATATTTAATTCTCTAGTTTTCATTTTAGTATTCATTTTAGTAACCTTAGTAATGTTCTACAAGGTACACTGTAGCTCCTTCTCAATACCTCCCTCCTTGTGCTTATTTGTGGTGTTACTTTGATTTGATTTTTTTAAATTAACAGCTATTGCAATATGTAAATAGTTCTTTAATTTATTTCTAGATTTTTATGGGTAATAGTGCTTTGTTTGTTTATTTATTGTTGATTTATTTATTTATGCTTCCAACGTCTTTGCTATAATATAGATCTAAGGGCTAAGGGCGTAGCCAACACTATTGTACAGTGGGGAGTGAGCATACTCCCATGGAACAATATTCTTAAGGTACTCTTCGACTCCTCTTCAATATCTTCTTGCTTGTGTTGTAGCATTTATGATGTTATTCTAATTTTTTAGAAGTAATTATTATAGAAATAGTTATGGGTATTAAATTTGTTTGTCATTTTTTTTTAAAATCAATCATATTTTAACATAGATTTTAAGGAGATTTCTAACAAACAAACTTCAAATTATGATTTTTCTCTTTCTTCAAAACAAATATAATATTAATAATATATTATTAATTAATATGAATAATGAATAATATTTGATAATTTATTTATGTAATAATATATTATTAATTAATATGAATAATGAATAATATTTGATAATTTATTTATGTAATTAGCTATTATTATAATAATTTTCAATGTTCATTAATATATAAGTAATATATAATTAAATTGTTATGATTGTACTAAGTGTAAATGTATTTACAATTAGTATGTAAAGATGTTATTATATAGATAATGTTTATGTTAGCTTTTAAGAAAATATAATATTTATAACAAATAATAATAGGGATATTATATATTATGTAAATAAAGATATAAAAGTAAATAAAAATAATTAAAAAAAAATTATTTTAAAAGTTTAATATAAAATTTACAATATAAAAAGAGATACCAAATTTACATGTAAATAAAATGTATATCAATATTATTATAATAAGAATGGACTCTCTCAAAAAGATGATATATAGGATTTGACATTTGCGACATTTTCCACTCCATCTTGTAGCCAGTAATTATACTTTATATTACAATACTTTTTATAACTACAACTTATTTAATGTAATGGATAGGACCTTGAGAGTTCCCGTCCCGTCCGCCAGAGGAATGGATAGAACCTTAGGATAATCCCTATTCTGTTTTCTTTCCTTATGCGCGGAGCTGACCCAATCATCGATCGAGACTTTCACTTATGCGCTTGTCCCAGCCAATGCGTTGAGCTAACAGCCAACACATTACCCTTTAACATGGCAAGTCGTCGGTCATAGTGCAAGTGATCGTACAGTGTATTGTATCGTACAGTGCAAGTGATCGTACAGTGCAAGTGATCGTACAGTGTATTAGCAATTTCTGTGATTTCTCGAAGGATCGCGGTGATACAAATAGTGTAATTCGAGTTGATGAATGATGTGGATAGTAGCTGAAACAGAACGCTTTTGGATGCACTTCTCCACCACGGGTACATCCCATTCTAATTAAGGGGTCTACGCCGGGCAAAGTAATTTGGTACAAATCACACACCACGTTTCATCAATTATTCCGGAGAGAGAAAGATTCAGATTTGTCTCTTTTTTCCTCCATTTCCATTCTAATTCAACAGCGAGAACATAATGGCATAAGCTCATTAATGGCATAATGAACAGACGGGACTTGAACGGACGGGTTACAGACGGCACTGTATAAAATGGGATGCGTATAGCTGCTGTGGGAGCTATTCAGTTACTCATATACCGCCTTCCTTAGCTTATGCCATTGCTTCAGTTGTCTTATTTGATCTTATTGATGCTTTTAATGCTGCCGTGGAACACAGGAAGCAGTTTTTCACCACCTCCCCTTGTGTCCCTTACTGTCCCGAGTTCCCTTGGTCCACTAGATCCCGTAGTGGAGTCCCAAGATCCTGAACCAGTTTACCTGGAATCAGTGAATGTGCCTGAAGATCCCGTTGTTAATCCATCCGTAGCAAAGACGGGGGTTTCTTCAGCAGCGGGAGAGGTAGGAAAGGCGTAGCCCCTAAACCGTGCAGATCAAGTTCCGGGACCAGCACTTCGTAAAGATCTAGACCCAGATCCTGAGCCATAGCCCATAGCATCTCTTCCATTTAGAGAGCCCATAGTTCCTCCTGCTGATGGCTCAACCAACCCTAGCCTTCTTTTGCTCTGATTCTCCTTGATCCGTTCCTCCTGCTGATGGCTCAACCCTAGCCTTCTTTTGCTCTGATTCTCCTTGATCCTTCTCATCCTTCCTTTTCCTCTTCTCCCCTTGCTCTTGAACTGCCTCTTTGTTCTTTTTTGTTTCTTTGGCAGCTTCTTTGTCGCTCCTTGTTCCGTATTGAAATGGAAGGTAAAAAGGGCGGGGTTAATTATTTCTATAAAACATTTTCATTTCCGCTCTTGATCCCTCTCTCTGGTCGCTTCTCGCTATCTCCAAATTTATTAGCGTCCCCTAGCCGGAGGGATAAATAATTCAATCCTTTCGCAGTATAGCCAGTACACACTCCCACAAGCCATTTCTGGCCCAGTTGGTCCGGTTGTCAAATCAATTGATTGGCGCGTAGGGGGACGGATAAGCTACTCCCATAGTGCCAGCAGCAGCAGCCGATGCTCGGGCACCATGTGCGGTCAGGACCTAAGATAGTGGCTTTAATTCCTATTCCTCTTTCGATTAGTATGTTGAAGTTTAAACCTCTGCCCCGTAGTTGTCGCTTGTTTCTCCTTCCATTTGTTGGCTCTTCTTATCACCAGATAGTTGGCTGCCATGCCAACCGGAAGCACTAATAAAACCACCGAATGAACTATGCTTAGATGAGAGAGTGAAGGGGCGCCTTGACAGTCGTTCTGAACAAAGCCAAATGAAGAAGCTGGCCCATCCGACTTACTAAACTAAAAGGTCCGCTCGGTTCATTTCAATCAACCCAAAGGAAATCCAGTCCGGATAATTAGATACCTTACCCGAACAATTTTGAATACTTCTATGGTGCGAATTCAGGGAAGGAAACATAATGGTGGATATCATAATCCACCAACTAAACAGTGATGAATTCATGATGCCATTCTTACCCACCCAGGCTCTCACCAATCAATCTAGGCTTAGTTGTGAAAGCTGACTACAAATTATCTAGTTGATCCTAGCTTATAGGTTACAGTCTGCAAATGCTCTAATGGTCATCCTTGCACAATTTGGCTTTTCATTTATTGGAGAGAGTTATGCCCCAATCCAGTTTGTGCTGATGATATAAAGCCTTGTATTAATTATCTTTCCCGATAGGGTATATGCCTAACTTGGTAACTAAGT
The DNA here is from genome assembly GCA_010110895.2 of Picea sitchensis. Classification (NCBI taxonomy): domain Eukaryota; kingdom Viridiplantae; phylum Streptophyta; class Pinopsida; order Pinales; family Pinaceae; genus Picea; species Picea sitchensis. The sequence continues at coordinate 51,258 of SNQJ01S0081401.1, forward strand.
GCACTAACTTCGTAACTCCTAAAAGCAATAATTATTGGTGTTGGCTAAGGCATATTAATGGAAGACTGGCTAAGGTTCCTGGTTGCTCAGGCAAGGTAACTCCAGGCAAGTATATATAAAGGAAGGATGGGTGGTGTTCCTCGACGCTTGGACGCTTCCACGTCGGCAAGCTAATAAGCAGCCCGAGTTGTGGAGCGGATAAATAAAACAAATACTACTAACTATATGCAAAAATGACTTAAAAAGGGTATGCACATCTTTAGCAGTTTTCCTTCCCGTCTATCTCCATATTCTCGAAGATGGCTCTCACTAAGTTCTTGTAGCTGCCCCGCCGTAGTGCTTTTTTATTTATTTATGCTTCCAGTGTCTCTGTTAACATATAGAAAGGATAGAGGTCGCTACTGCAAAGGGCAGATTAAGCACTACTGCAAAGGGCGGAGTGAGCACTACTACTATGGAGCAAGATTTTTAAGGTACTCTGCAGCTCCTTCTCAATATAGCCTGGCTTGCTTATGTTGTAGTTGATAGCATTTATGATATCAGTTTATTTTCTCGATTTAAATTCTGGGGTTAAAAATATAAAAGCTATTCTAAATTTCTAGTTCTGTGATGATAAAATAGTAATGAGGATTAAATTAGCCTGTGCTTCCTCTTTAAATCAACCATTCTCTACACATTTTTTTCTGATACAGATCTAAAACAGTCTTATTTCCTCCCCCCATCGGAGCCGTGACGGCCGAGGATTAAACTCGAAACGTCTTCCTGTCTCAAAAACCACCCTCCCCAAAACCATTATTCTTCCTTTTCAAAACCTCTGTCGCTGTACGCACGGAAGTTCGTCCCACATATGTAGTATGTGACGTGGACGGTGTGTGCCGTTTTTTCATTTTATCTGACGGTGCGTTGGGTTTATTTATTTTTTGACGTGTAGGTGGGACCCGGTCACCACTTACACGTGTTCAATCACACCTCTGAGCTCGGGCTCCATTATTATTATGTAATTTGGTAATTCCTGTGACGAGATCATTTTTAATGGACACTTAAAAATGCAAATGAAGAGTTTTAAGTTTGGGCTATTTTTTTATATTATTTGTTTAAGTGTACTTAAAATTTTGTTAATTGTTAAATTTGTATTATAGGAATTTTTTAATATATTGAATTTATTTATATATAAAAAAGAATTTAAACAATAGAAAATTATGATTTTGTCAAAAAAAAATTATAATTTTATTTAAATTTATATAAATTAAATTCTTAAAAAATCAAAACTTAAAATATTTAAACAAAATTAAATGATAAATCGTATTAATCAAATCCAAATACAAATACGTAACACGTATAATATTTACTAAATTATTTATAAAGTAATCTAGATTTACAATTGAGAATAATAAATTTAATTTATAATCAAACATTATAATAAGATAATTATGATTTTGTTAAAAAAAAATTAGGATTTTGTTTAAATTTATATAAACTAGATTCTAAAAAGTCAAAACTTAAAATATTTAAATAAAATTAAATGATAAATCATATTAATCAAATCCAAATACAAATACTTAACACGTTGTCTAATATTTACTAAATTATTTATAAAGTAATCTAGATTTACACTCGAGAATAATCAATTTAATTTATATTAATATATATAGCAATAAACAATTTTGGGGACTCGGACACATCTTGTCACACGATGAGTGAGAGAAAGATGACGAGGGATGGGAAAATGGGATCAAACATTATAATATATCTTATTGATATTTAAAAAAATGAAAAATAAAAATACTATTATGATAATTATGATTTGATTAAAATTTAAATAATTATTATAATAAAATTAATTTTTATTAAAAATTAATAATAAAATTAAATTTATTTTATATTTATAAAAATCAATAAACTATAAAACATTTAATTATCTCAATTTATTTAATGAAATAATTTAATAAGTAGATAAACATGTTAATTTGGTTCTCTTAGGAGAAAATTTATCTTATTCAACTGATTTCAATTTTTATTTTTGTAATTTATGTAACTTGAATAAAATAATAATAGAAATATATTATGAAATTAAGTAATATTTAAATAATTATTATAATAAAATTAATTTATATTCAAAATGATAGTAATAAGATAATAAAACTAAATCTATAATAAATTGTTAAGTAGACAAATCACATAAAATTTGAATGATTATTAGTGAAGTAAGTTACTGAGTAAACAAATTCAATATGTCAAGAAGAGAAGATTTATGGTACTTAATTTCAATTACCACTCATAATATATGTATTATTTGTTCATTATTAAATCACTTTTTATATAAATTTTTAATATATCTGAAATTAAAATTAATCTATTTAAAAATTATTATTAATTAAAATTATAATTTAAGAAATATATTTCAAAATATAAAAAGAAATTGTTTAATTATTTTATATAACATAAATAAAATAATAATAAATATATTATTAAGGTTCAAAAATAAAAATAAAATAAATATTAAATAATAATTATTATAAAATTAATTTATGTTAAAAATTAATAATAAACTTTAATAAAATCATCCTATAATAATAATAATGTATAAAATCTATAAATAACATCATCAATGACATACATATTTGGTAAAAAAATAACCAATCACCCACAACTTTGATCATGAATATATTTAAAAACTTATAAATAACATCATCAATGACATAACATATTTGAAGTTACTAGCATTCCACACATCTTTATAAATAGTTTATAAATAATGGTTTAGAGTAAATTTATAATGTAAAATTAGTTTGAGATGTATCCAAAAGGATAGAGGATGTATATCTTAGTAAATTTTAACTATTAAATAGTTAATAGAGAAATCCATTATTCCACAAATAAGAAATCTCATACATCAATTTAACAGTAACCTTAAAATTAAATTATTATTATTATTACTAAATTCTAAACACTTTATACTCTTTTTTTTCATAATTTTTTTAATTGCATATTAATTTTTTTTTAAAACAACCCACCTTTAAATACTTGTAAATCTATATTCATCATAATTCAATATTTCATTATGCTTATTGAATATGTCACATATGGATTACTACACCACATAAAACCATATCCAACTTCTCACACTATACCCAAATACTTTAATCAAATACTTTTAATATACTTCTACCCTATAATTTAATCATTCAATTTCTTTAAATTGTCTTTCAATGTGCATTCTAAAATCAAAGTAATCCCCACGTTATTTGGAAAATTTTCACAATACTAACTTTGTATGAAGGTAAAAGATATCAAGAACACTTAAATATTATTTTTTTAGCCTTACCATTCTTGCAAAAGAAGATGTACAATAGTGTCATTTAAACATGTAACAACTTCTAGGACATTGAATTTTTCCCCTTCATTGTTTCTGTGATCATCAATGAACTTGCTGTGAAAAGTTGAGATTCCTCCTCTGCCTATGAACACCTCTTTTTGTATATGAAAGAGTTTATTCTGTCTTTCTTTGAGATCAATCATAATGATACTCGGACTTCAGTTAGAATAAATAAGGCTCGTTCAATGCCAAGATTATGATTAATTCTCCTCTGGCGAGTATGTATGTTTATTTGTCATCGCTATTATTGTGTTTATGTGTGGTCTCTGTGTGAAATTAACATCCAAGAATGAGAGAGAGAGAGCATAGTAGAGAGGGAAAAGTTCACGAAGAAGAACGGAGAGGGAAAATTCCTAAGCAGAGGCATTTCTGGACCATTTGGTAGCTGAAGCAAACCAACCAACACAATCTCCATTCCTCTTCTGGATGGATGGGTGAGGTGAGGGAGATTTGATTTCTTTATATCAACAACAATTTCCATATATAATTCTCTATTTCCATATCAACAACAATTTCCATACCTAGGCATCCTCAACCATGGTTGTGCTATTATTCTCTACACATTCTTTTTATGCAGATCTAGAAAAGTTTTATTGCCTCCCTCCATCGGAGCCGTGGTGGTTGAGGATTGAACTTGAAACCTCTTCCTCTCTCAAAAACCACCCTCCCATGTTTGTTAAAACCACTCTTCATCCTTTTCAAAACCTATGTCGGTGTACGCACCGAAGTTTGTCCACATGGTATGTGACGTGGACGGGGTGTGTCGGGTTTATTTATTTCATCTGACGTGTAAAGTGGACATACATGGTATGCGACGTGTACGGTGTGTGGGGTTTATTTATTTTATCTTATGTGTACAGGGACTAGGTCATGACTCACGTGTGTTAAATCACCTCAGGGCTAGGGCATGATGATTATTATGCAACTTATGGGTTCAAACTTCCTATGACACTCTAAATTTTTAATGCCCACTTAAAAATACAGGTTATATTCTTAAAATTAGATAATTTTATTATCATATTAATCAAATCCAAATGCATACGTGTATTAATGCAAGTTGTTTGTATAATATTTAGTGGGTTATTTATAAAGTAATTTTGGGTTTGTAATCAAGAATGATAAATTTAATTTATATTAGTATTAAGCGATAAACAATATCGGTGAATGGGGCACAACTTGTTGCACAATGAGTTGGAGAAAGATGAGGAGGGATGGTGTAAAACCCCTGGTTGCGGAGGCGCACACCCAACTAATAGAACACCTTAGGCAGAGGGCAAGCAACAGAAGTTGGGGTTGTCAGATAGAACAATTCGTGAAAGGTGTGCCCGGACGAAATGAAGTTGTGATGGCATGTGTATGTAGGGAGTGGGTAGGAGTGCTTCAGGCACACGATCTAGACGTGCGACCCAAGTAGACTTGCATCCCACACTTGCGAAACACATTAGCTCGGTGAGACGAGTTTTCATAGGCAAGACAGAACGAAACAATGGCTGGTTAAGTTTGCTTAAGGCAAGCGTCAGCCCGGATCGCACGAGTCACGAACATGATGACTTGACTTAGAAGAAGTTGGGGCATGGATGATTCAACGGACGGGACAAGTTTGTGACACATTGTGGCCTTGGACGCATCCTTGCGACGAGTTGGGAAGTCAGAATGACTCTTCACCAAACGATGCAATTCCCATGAGTGGAATGGACGCATCCATGTGGAAGATGAAGGGTCGGCTTGGTGGAATGCCAAGAGATGCGATAGTTCGTGTGACTTGAAGGACGAGTATATATAGTGGGGAGCAGATAGCCAAACACAACAATGAAGATGACAACTCGAGTTGGAGAGCGAAGTCTACAACTCAGGCGGAGGTGAGATGAAGTGCAACGAAGTATGAAGTGAGCACGACCAAAGGGAACAAGTGCATAGTAATAATGCACTAGTGAACAAATAGCCAAGCGAACGGAAGAGTGTGACCAAGGTTGGAAGACTTGGTTGCGATGACTGTAGTTAGGCGAGAAGGTTTGGTTTTAGCAAGAGAGTTCGGTCAAGGAGTCGTGGAAGAGTTTGTGCGAAGGCAAAGGCAAGGGAAAGTCGTGAGATGACTTAGTCGGGTACTGTATTTGGTTTGTACGAGCTACAAGTCTATTGTAAACTATTTGTATCGTAACATCTTGTATAATAAACGTGTACGGGTGCTAGGCCAATTTATGAATGGTTTCATGTTCTTGGTTGCATACATTGGCTATGTATAGAACTGTGTAATTGTTTAAGTATAAAGAACGCAAGTGTAGTTTGGCATAATTGGCTCAAGGAAGAGTATGGGTGCGCCTTGAGTGAGGCATAGTCCTGAAGAAGTACATTTCGGTTTGGTCAAGCCGCTGAAACAAAATGTTGTAGTGTCATACGACCCCAGGTGTTGGGCGAATTGGGTGTGCCAAGTCAAGTTGGATCCCCGGGCATATTGTGGGCGCATGGTAGATGGTATCAGAGTAGTAGTTCGAACAAAATTGGGGTTGTTGGCTCAATTCAATGGTAGGTTGGGTGCTTCATGTATAGGCGGAGTGACAGACAACTGTAGACTTGGCACGATGAGTTGGGATGAGAGTAGCTAAGAGGCCTTGACATAGCAGGCAACCAAGGCACGCTTCAAACAGAGCAGGCTAGACGTTTCTATGGTAGCTTTGGGTCAGATTGTAGGAAAGTCAGCAAGTCTTGGGAGTGATAGGCCCTTAGACGAATGATTGCACTATGAACCGACCACAAGAATTGGCAAGTGGATTGGCCAAACATACTGATGGAATAGGTCAACCTTGGGTACACATGGGTAGAGCGGTATCGCATGAATGCACCCCAAGGCACAACTCGACCCAAGAGATGGAAGCCACACATGAAGAGATGTGGTACGCCAAAATAGACATTGCAAATATAAGTTTGACACGACGTCGGGAAGGCTTGAAAAGGATGCGTGAAATCGAGGAATGATGGAAATCCTATAATGATGACATGAAGGCCTTTGCAAATGGAACCGAGCCTACAAATATGCCAAGGTTGGGGTCACCCACTAAGGAGGGACATGTAATGTTCCCAACCAGATTTGATTGGAACATTGTGTTTTTATTGTGTTTTATGTGTTTTCTGGTTGTGGCATTTTGTCAAACACTTTGCTTATTTTTGTCTCTCAGGGTGCGTTGGGGTTTATAATGATGGTTCTTTGTGTGTTTGCAGCAAGTAAATGATATCAATGTAACAATGGAATGTACTCAACAAGATGAAAGACAAATAACACAAGAAATAGCCACATATACCTCAGATCTGATTTATTAATAATATATATCTGACCTCATACAAAATGGAACAGATTTGGAATATAAATAAGAGAATGGAGTGTATGGCTGAAAATGCCTCCAAGATACAAGGTAGAGATGAAGATCCATGCTTCCAAAAGCCTCCTCAAGTTGTGCACCCAAAATATAGAAGATCCAACTCATACCCAGCTGAAATGTGATGATCTCCCTAGCACAATGCACCCCTCACTGGTTGTAGCAAACCCAAAAATCAGCCTCCAAGGATATGGCCTCTAATCCAGTGAAACCAAGTGCCAAAATGTAGATTGGGGGTTATAGAAACCCTCTGATGAACCTCCAAGCAATCAGAAGTGATCTCCCTCTCCAACTCACAAGATCCACTATGCACAATGCACCCCCCTGAAGAGAATCACACCCTCTTAAGTGATAGGATGAATGGCCTGATGAATTCACTCACACAATGCTCTAAAAGGGCGCTAGGGTGATTTCTAACAACCCTGAATGAGATCCCCTGAAGATCTAGTCTCCTTTGAGCAAATCGAACCACTCTCTCAAGATGGGTGCACCCTAGCTCTGCAAAAATGCTCCAACAATACGCCTTACTGCCTTAAGAGCTCCTATAACTGAATAGAACTGATGTAGAATGGTGAGGGAGGGATATTTCACCTCTGTGACCAATCTTGGACCAGTTTGGGTGGGATCTTTCACCACCGAACTGATCTCTAGGGTTTGTTCAATCAAAACCCTCAAAACCCCCAAGTGCATGGGCTCTCTAGAAAGAATCCAGACATCAAAATGATAAACAGCCTAATGAGAGAATAGAGGCCCCTCTCTCTCTTTTATACCCCCTATTCACCTTTTCTCTCTAAGTGACTTTTACTTTATTTTACTATTCCTTAATTAAATCACTTTAATTAATTAATTAACCATTTTATCTCTAAAAAGTGATTTATCCCTCCTTATGGCTTCTCTGACCACTGAAAGTCACTTCTCATCATCCTATCTCGTAGTTCTCTTCATCTCGATTCCGATGACATATTACACTAAGAGGTTTCTCCAAGTATTATTCCCAATACGACCCTCTTAGTGAATTTAATTAAAATATAACACAAAATAACTCAAAATTACGAAAATTGTCGGAATGAAATGGAACCAAAGCCAAGCTGTGCGGAATGGATCCTGATGATGAAATATGATTAAAGATGCTAGTTGGGCCTAATAAAACCCGTCAACATATCCAGAACTCGCTACCACCCCCATCTCGCTACTCTGATAGGCATAACACTTTATAATATAATGATGTCCAAAATTGGGGACATTACAATCCTCCCTGCTACTAGAATATTGCTTTTCCTCAAGCAATAACTAAATCAATCCACATATAATACCGGGGTCCCATGGACACAAAGTAGGCTCTAGCCAATACTGAACTACCAAGTAATCTAATCCCTAGATCCCATATCAAGATGTGAACTACAATACCATGTGAAGTATAGTCCTGTAACATATCAACACCATGAGTCCCTGCAAATGGCACATGGCCTCAACCCAGAATGAGTCTATCTTCCCAGTCCATACCAAAACCAACACAACCTCCACCAACTGAACTTGTTGTTTCCATAGAGAGGTACTACAAAATCTCAACAAGTCACCAACAATTGACGTGCTTCCCCCAATGTTGAAGCTCAATGGAAAATCAAATTGAATTTCCCCTGCAAAGATCCACTCGCCTCTGTCAGTCAATGAAATGTACAGCCCTGCAATCCTCGGGTCCCATGGTAGTCTCTGCCAAGGATCACCACGTTGACGTTGCACTACTATGATCATGACTGTCTGCTCACAGTATACATACTGGATCCCCCACTCCTGGATCGTCATGCTAAACCTGTGATGATTGGGTCTGCTATCAAAAAGATGAACTTGTAAATGTATCCCCGTGGAACCAAAATCTGCCCATCCATCACCCAACTCAATCACGAGTATCTATAGGAAGAACATGTCTCGCCTCATAGAAAAAATCTCAACAAGCCCTTGCAAGGTAACTCAAGAATGGAGTCTATTGCTCACTGGCACCACCCGGACCCTCACAAGATGAAGCAAACCTCTGACCGAATGGACTCCCAGATCCCAGGGAAAATTTGGAAGTTATCACTTCCAATCCCCACTAACTGCTGATGAGCCATACTGATAACTGTCGGAAGCCCTCCATCCTCATCCCAATGAGAATCTGAATCTGTATCAACCTCTGAGATATCCTCTGTCCCATGGCCTAAGATACTCACCATCACGCCCAACACCTCAACTGTCTATCTTTGATGATCCACCCCTATGCTGCTGTGTGCAATAAAGACACTCCTATCCAGTGGTCTCGACCTACCAATTCTCCATGTCCCCTGCCACTATCTAACTCCCCCCGTGTTGCTGTCAATGATGAAGGTATCGGGAAAGGATAACAGACATATCTGCAACCGACTGTAGGAATGGAAAGTATCATATGCTTTGGTCAATCCCAAGGACTTGACCCAAAGCTTGTCCTCCGACACCCATGGTGAATAATCGCATGTACTCATCACTAAACTCCAACCATAGGGTAAACCAGTAGGTAACTCCATAAACTGCTTGTCAACCACTCTCCATCCATCATCGCTCATGCAACTGCTAATACTGTGAAGGTGATCTCCCAGATATATATACTGCTGCAAGGGAGAGGAATCTCCATGCTCCACTAAGTACGTCTCCTCCTTGCAATCCAGTGCGTCCCTCTAAATCCCACTGTACGCCTCTGCATTTATCTGTGAACTATCACTCACCACTGTATGCCCCTGCATACTAATGTAATCTCTTGTATACTCTTGCAACACCATGGATCCTAGGTGTACTACTGTTTCAACCTCTACATGAAGGTCAGCCAATCCTAGAACACAAATGGAAGTGTCTTCATAACTACCTCTGGCTCTGGAGTCCCCATGCATATTTGAGTGCTCGACTCTCTCAAAAATACTCATGGAGGGTAGCTCCTGTGACTCATGGACATCATTTTGCGTCTCTAGATCATATCTCTCTATACTCATCAGGGATCCTGGGTACTCCTCATGCTCCTTCATCAACTAGTGCTCCACTGCCAAACCACCAACATCCTCAAGCAATGTGGCCAAAGGATATATCTGAATCTTTGCTGAGATAGATGTAGTGGATCTTTGTCTAGTCTCCTCAAAGAGGTCCTCTAATCTGGACTCTGATTCTTGAAGAGTCGTCTATGTGCCTTGTGATACATCTCGCCAACCCCCAATAGGTAATGTTTGTCCATCAACAACTGCTGGTAGTTGGCCCTCATCACAATCACTCTCTCCCTGAGAGTATGAAAGTCATCCATGGCAAGTCCCCCGTCTAAACTATCATGTGCCATCGATGCCTTCCAGAAATATCTTGCCACCAATGCATGTGTGTCATCAATGCACCTAGTGGATGCCTTGATCATGTCCTCAATGACTCTCAATTGTCCTGCTAAGTGTCGTAACTCCTGATCACAATCTCGTTGGGGTGATACCTCATGCCCCTCACTGCTATTGTCAACAATGGAATCCTCAACAACACACTCCTCAACAGAGAAGGCACTGAACTTCCCACTGTCCACTGTTCTCCTAAGTCCTCCTGTATGCCACTGCACACCATCACCAACTACTACCCCCATTTGAATCGCACTATATCCTATATGGGCAGTTGTATCCTCCTGTGCGCTCACTCTTCTAATGTCATCTGCACTTGAATCCCATACAGATGTGTCTAAACATGAGATATGGTCATCCCGACAAATAAGGAGTGCGTCCTCATCACTGTGGACCGGTCCTGGAAGTGAGTATCCCATCAAACTACCAGTTTCCACAACCTAATCTAACATTGAAATCTCCAAAAGAGGTGACTCACTCTCCTCATACTGATAGGTATGTGTAAGGTCAATTGTCTCCAAGTCATGTCTCTCCTCCTATGTTTGCATATTCATATGTCCCTGGTGTACAATCCTCACACAAGGCTCCTCCACCATATCAGGAATGCCACTGATATCCTCATGTCGTGGCTATCATAGGTGTCTGAGAAGATGGGAAATGTGTCACTTTCATCATAGAAAGCTCATCATCCTCCATGCATGACTTCCTGGAATCCATGTCTAGATCCAAGGGTAGCTCATCCAATCTCCTAATCTCATCATGTCTAAGTGCTAACACATATGAATCCTCACACATGTCACCACTGTGTTGAAGGGTTGAATCCTCAACACTGCATGATGTGGAGGATAAAGGACATGTGCTATCATCCTTCCCATCCAATTGTCCCTTATATGTGAAAGAGTCACTAGCATCATCGGATTGCTCTAAATAGGCATCTACCGTTGCATCCTCATGTATCTCCTCATCCTCACTGTCATAGTGCACCTCAACAATGTGCACCTTTCCTTTACCCCTGTATCTGTGGTCTTGCTCCCAAGGCTCTTTGCAATTGTAGCAAAGTTCCCTACTCCTAATGGGTGTAGGATTAATCTGTGCTTCCTTCCATCTAGCTGCTCTGGCTCTATTTTCCTCTGCTATGCCAACCCAATGTGTAACTTCATCTTTGCTCCACCTAGGATTTTTTATGGAAACAAACTGTTGGAATGTTATTAGAGCTTTGAAAGTCTCATTGAGGGCTCAATATTCCCTTTCACAATATGCAATCTCTCTAGCAAAGTCCAAAATATCCATCTCTCCTTATGGAAGACCCCTCATGCTAGGAGGAAACTTCGCTCTGATACCGCTATAATGTTCCCAACTAGATCTGATTGGAACATTGTGTTTTATGTGTTTTCTGGTTGTGACATTTTGTCAAACACTTTTCTTATTTTAGTCTCTCAGGTTGCGCTGGGGTTTATAATGATGGTTCTTTGTGTGTTTGCAACAAGTAAATGATAGCAATGTAACAATGGAATGTACTCAACAATATGAAAGACAAATAGCACAAGAAATAGCCACATATACCTCAGATCTGATTTATTAATAATATATATCTGACCTCATACAAAATGGAGTAGATCTGGAATACAAATAAGAGGATGGAGTGTATGGATGAAAATGCCTCCAAGATACAAGGTAGAGATGAAGTTCCAGGCTTCCAAAAGCCTCCTCAAACTGTGTACCCAAAATATAGAAGATCCAACTCGTACCCAGCTGAAATGTGATGATCTCCCTAGCACAATGTGCCCCTCACTGGCTGTAGCAAACCCAGAAATCGGCCTCCAAGGATATGGCTTCTAATCCACTGAAACCAAGTGCCAAAATGTAGATCGGGGGTTAGAGAAACCCTCTTATGAACCTCCAAGCAATCATGAGTGATCTCCCTCTCCAACTCACAAGATCCACTATGCACAATGCGCCCCCCTTGAAGAGAATCACGCCCTCCTGAGTGATAGGATGAATGGCCTGATGAATCCACTCACACAATGCTGCAAAAGGGTGATAGGGTGATGTCTAACAACCCTATTATGAGATCCACTGAATATCTAGTCTCCTCTGAGCAAATCGAACCACTCTCTCAAGATGGGTGCACCCTAGCTCTGCAGAAATGCTCCAACAATACGCCCTGTTGCCTCAAGAGCTCATGTAACTGAATATAATTGATGTAGAATGGTGAGGGAGGGATATTTCACCTCCATGACCAAGCTTGGACCAGGTTGGGTGGGATCTTTCACCACCGTGTTGATCTCTAGGGTTTGTTCAATCAAAACCCTCAAAACCCCCAAGTGCATGGGCTCTCTAGCAAGAAGCCAGACATCAAAATGATAAACAACCTAATGAAAGAATAGAGGCCCCTCTCTCTCTTTTATACCTCTGTTCACCATTTCTCTCTAAGTGACTTTTTTTTTTTTTGTAGTCTGGAGGAATCAGCAACTAGTTGGGCACGTGCTCGCGTTACACGTGGCCGTGTTATCCAACTGCTACCACTATAACCTCCAGGTGCGCCCACGCGGCCCCATACGCGGCACACATTGTAAGTCGGGGGGAATTGAACTCGAAACCTCATGGAACTTCATTTTCACGGCACTTGCCAATTGAGCTGCCCCCCTGGGGGCTCTCTCTAAGTGACTTTTAATTTATTTTACTATTCCTTAATTAAATCACTTTAATTAATCAATTAACCATTTTACCTCTAAAAAGTGATTTATCCCTCCTTATGGCTTCTCTAGCCACTGAAAGTCACTTCTCATCATCCTATCTTGTAGTGCTCTTCCTCCCAATTTTGATGAGCTATTACACTAAGAGGTTTCTCCAAGTATTATGTCCAATACGACCTTCTTAGTGAATTTAATTAAAATATAACCCAAAATAACTCAAAATTACGGAAATCTTTGGAATGCAACGAAACCAAAGCTAAGTTGTGTGAAATGGATCCTGATGATGAAATATGATGAACGATCTCAGTCGGGCCCAATAAAACCCGTCAACATCTCCAAAACTCACTGCTACCCCCATCTGGCTACTCTGGCAAGCATAATACCCTATAATATAATGATGTCCAAAATTGGGGACATTACAGGACACCCAAGGAAAAGGAGAAATCGCGAAAAGGAAGCTACTTGGTCTCAGAGGTAATCTTGTTAGATGTTTTCTTTGTGATGAAAACCACTTTGTAGCAGATTTTCCAATGAAAGAACAGTTGGAACGACTGGAAGAAAACCAAGTGTAGTAGGAAAAAAAGTAGCTTTCCTCCGCGGTGGAAGTATTCCAGGTTCCCAAACCTTCAAAGGAGATATTTGAAGGGGTGGACGCTTTGGCAGCACATCTAGGCAAGTTCATGGATAGAGGTTGTGGACAACATTTGCAATGTGAAGGGGAAGGACTTTGATTCATGGATGCGATAGTGAGTGGGGTGAAGGTGGTTACTTTGGTGGACATCAGTGCGACCCATAGTTTCGTAAGTGAGCGGACCATGAAGTCACTCCTTTGTAATCCTGAGGGTAGCACGACCACATACAAGGTGGTCAACTCAGTAGTGGAATCGATGGTTGGGGTGGTTTGCTCTGCACGCTTGAGAGTTAGAAGTTGGTTAGGAAATTGGGATTTGACAGTGGCTCCATTGGATGATCATGCATTGGTCTTGGGGAAATATTTTCTCAAGTTCTCCAAGGCAATTCTTGTTCCACACCAGAGTTGCCTGGTGTTCTTGGATGAAGCCAAAATTCCAAGTATGCCCATGATGATGAAGAGGAAGCGTGGACGAATTCCCAATATATTTTCAATCAAGTTGATTGAGGGAGTCGCGGAAGTGTGCATAGACCTTGCGACGTCGTGTAGTAGCAAGAGGTGAGTTCGCCCATAGCGACCTTGGGAGGATTGGGCCAAGTACAACGAAGTTGACAGTAGTGGAGACATCGATGAAGACTATCTTAAAGAAGACGAACTGGTTGTGGAGTCTATAGTGCCGAAAGCAAGAGCACGAGGACATGAAGTCAACCCTTGCCACACTTGCAAAGGTCATCGCACAGGAGACACAGTTTGAGTCACCTTGTTGCCAGCAGAGTCACGAGGAGATCAAGGTAGATAGGTTGGATGAATTGTTTGCAAAAAAACCTCTAAGTTTTGAGACAGAGTAGTGCGTGGAGGCACTCACTCAACTCGACTTGGAGTTAGATGTGCAAAAAGTGGGAAGGGAGGATCGTGACCCCACAACCATAGTGAAATTTTGTAGGAAATCCATGGGGATATCTGAATTTCAACTAAATGTAGAATGAATGGAGGAGTTGGGTTGCTCACTGAAGGAAGTCAGGTTGGTGTTGAGATACTTGCGCAAGGAGCACAAGTCAGACACTATGTATGCCAATAGCCTTGGTGGCAGATATTAGGTACACTCCCTTTACTAATCAGATTGAGAGTTGGCACGCTACTGAAAGTAGGCATCGTGGCCTTGGGGTGCCTTGCGAAGAGATGCCAATGTAGACTTAGAGTTGTGCACTATTGTGAAGTGGGTAGTGTGGTGTGGGCACCTTGTGAAAAGGTGTCACAACAGATTTGCATGAATGTGACTTGGTGAGATTGAATTGTGACGGAGGCGACCTCACCTTGGCATGATGAAGACAACAATTGGCATGTTGGGTTGCAAATAATAGTGGGTAGCTTGACAATAGTAGATTTGTGCATTGGGTTGGTGAGACAACTTGGCAACTAGGGGAAAGGAGCAGGACTTTTCATTAATCTTTGAGGTTGGATGGAGTGATGGAGATGTAGAAAGAAAGACTGTGTTTGGTCATGAGGAAGTACATTCTCATGAGTTGGGTGCAACGATTGGATTAGCTACCCAATCAGTCCAAGGAATGAGGGACGTCAATGTGGGAAGCATCACTGAGGTGGTTGTAGTATGAACGCAATAGTGAGTCACAAGAGTTCAACACTTAGACAAATTTTTGAAGAAGGCAACAACAGTCTGTTTTAGTAGGTAGTGGTAGCGAAAGTAGAACTAGACAACAACAAGGGAGGATTGTGACCCCGCAGCCATAGTGAACTTTTGTAGGAAAGCCATGGGGATATATGACTTTCAACTAAGTGCATAACAACTTAAGGAGTCGGGTTGCACACCGAAATAAGTCAGGTTGGTGTCAAGAAACTTGCAAAAGGAGCACAAGTCGGACACTATGTACTCCAATAGCCTTGGTGGCAACTGTTGGGTACACTCCATTTATTGAGCAAACTGAGAGTTGGCACACTATTGGGATGTAGGCAGCATGGCCTTGGGGTGCCTTACGAAGATGTGCCATTGCAGGCTTAGAGTTGTGCATTACAGTGAAATGGGTAGCGTGGTGTGGGCGCCTTGTGAAAAGGTGTTGTTATCCCCATTTTGTGGGATAACTAAGGAGATTATGTCTCGAGGCCCTCAAGTTGTAGATATGGAGTGTCGAGAGACTAAATGACCAACAATATCCATTTGCACAGATGGAGACCCTTCTCACCACCACAGAGGTCATAGATTTTCAGATGGCATCCACCACACCAGCTGGCTTTCGAGAGGCATTGGGCCTTTCTCCATGAGGTACAAGTCAGGTATTATGGTGAGTGTCATTTCAATATTTGAGGAATTTGAGTATGTTGTATCTTAGACTGCTTTAGATTTCATGACACGTGCTTGGACATTATGCCTTTTTCCCTGTTTCACCTTGGTGGTTGACATTGTTCCCTAGTAAGTGGTCTTTCCTTGGGATGGGTTTGCTACTAGGAACTCCCTTGAAGAGCCATCGTACTTTTCCCAATCATACTTACCACTTTTCATAACTTAAAACCCCCCATTTCCTTATCTCTTGGGATTTTAGGGTGTATTAACCCAAGAAGGGGTTGTCCCTCATTCTATGGGAAGAAGGGGCCAAAGGACCAGAGGGATTGTTGTTGGGTAAAAGATAAAATCCTATATATAAACCTTCCATATGCTTTTCCCAGGGATCCCCCATGAAAGCAATGAAACGCTTTTCTAGAAGAAGAGGGCGACCCACAAGAATAAAAGATAGAATGCTTAGGGGGTTAGTTGGAGGATAGGATGTCTCATCACGAGCCGACCTATCATGATCATGGGTACTTAGCAGGGTTTAGGGTTTAGGTATGACATTACCATCATCTGGCCACCAAGCCAGGGTAGTGGCTCTCAGTTGCACAACTGGGAGAAAGGGGGTCTCATCACAAGCCATCCTTTTCATTTCCACAAGGTATTTGTGAGTGACATTGTCATTATCTGAACACCACGCTAGGACAGTTGCCTTCAACTCGTCCTTTAAAGCATCAAAGAAACAAAGAATGGCAAGAGAATGGGCTTGGAAAAAGTGCATTGCAAATGAAGGTGCCACACACCCTCTACAAAGGCACCCATGAATGAGACACTACAACCCCTTGTATGTCATGAACCCCATGCCCAGTGAGTCTTGACCCATAACCACTTCATCTACTTCACATGGATTAGAGAGGGATCACTTAGGAAGCACTCCTTGACCTAGGGAAAGGTCTACCCAATAGGACACCTCATCAACCCTCCTATATCCAAGCTTGGCAAGTTGCATAATGTCTTTGAGCACTTATTTGTTTTACCGGGTAATATTTGATGCACATGCTTAGGTGGATCATTTATTGATTTGATTTACTCACCATGATATCATGACTTGGTATCCTTGGAGGGCGTGCTTATTTGCCTTTGCAGGACCTATTTGGTGGACAATTTTGGAGGAACAAGCCTAGCTTGGGATTCCATGGGGCTTGAAGCCTGTTGTTGCCTTTATACACACTTGGGATAATGTGGAAGAAATCTTCAATCCACGCAGTGTGTCCTTGGGGGAAAGTATTGAGTCAAGGTGTTGTCACCTGATACTCAACTCCTCCGTCTAGGCCAACTCCTAGTGAAGCAAAGGGGGGTAGTCCCTAACAAAATATACTATGGCTTTTAAATTACTCTAAGCTAAGAAACCACTCTAGGAGTTTATTGTAGAATAAAACATTTATTGCGAAGCATTCAACACATTCATTCAATAGATAAGATAATCAAATTGAACAGATGTCCAACCATTGAAGATACATGCATAATAAAGTAAATTATACAATATATGCAAGTGTGATAATAGTTATTAGACAATCATCATATAGAGAATGAAATATTTCTCATGAAGTAAAAGTTGTAACTGTGAAACCAGTTCCTTAAAGGTATCGTGGAAAGTTGTTGAACGCGTGTTTTATTAAGGTTTATTGTAAGTAGATTAATGAAGATGTGTTTTACTTGCATCAAAATAAAGTGTTTTGAGAAACAAGGTGTGGCCTCTTTAGAAGCTATCCCTTTGTTTGGAAATGTGCTAAGAACCTATCGAAGCCCTGAAGGCTCCACCAATAAGTTCACTAGGTGTTATAACCCTAATTTGCACCAGACATGCTTATTTGGCATCAGGCCATCTCAGATTCCTTCTAGGCCAAAACACTGTTGAACAACTCTTCTTAAAAAACCCTTTTATAAAGGCCCACGTGCCCTGATCCATTACTGCACGCGTGTATGCGCTAGCTGACCCAAGACAACCCGTGTGTACCTACAAAAGCACGGAAAAAGGAAAGTTACTGATGGAACACACAGCTTTGGGTAAGTTAACTAAACCTTTCGGCCATGCATGGCCGGTCACTCGACCAAATACCTAGCTTCTTCTAGCCTATAAAAGAAGGGTTAGGGGTATCATTTGAAAGGAGGAGAATCATAGTAAAGAAACTATACCCGATTGAGAATTCCCTTTGTCCCAACCTTTAACCATCCTTGTGCAAAGAGAAGTATAGAGCAAAGCAGTTGGAAGACAGTGGAAGAAGAGCCTAGGACCAGGATCGAGGAGCAGTAGCCAACTTTATCATTGTAAGGTATCATTGTGAAGTTAATAAAAGAATTACTTTTCCCATCCCATGCCTA
>SNQJ01S0081402.1:6637-17081 GCA_010110895.2 Picea sitchensis
TTACATTTATTATATCTAATTACCCATTTATTATATCTAACTACCATAGTGGGCCTTATTTAACAATATAGTGGACCTAGTCCACCTTACATTGAATGACCTCCATTATTATCACTATGGGCCCTCTGGGCCCCCCCACTACCTCTCTAGCTACCTTACAGTCCAAGAGTGAATTTGATGCAATGTATTTATGTATGATTATCCTCCTCCAAATACTACCTTTTGTAAGTAAATTTACAAGGACTTTGCAACTAAGGACCAATTAAACAAGTGAATCTCTTTGAGCCCCCAGCCCCCTGAGATTTAGGTGTTGTTATCAGCTTCCAACTGGATATGTGAGATCCCTTATACTTACTACTTCCTTTCCATGAAAATTTAAAACAACATTTCTTGATCCTTTCCAAAACCCCTTCAGGATGTAGGCTAAAGTGTGCCAGAAGAATGGAATTTGCCTCTAATACAGATTTTACAAGAACTAACATGCCTTCCTTGGAGAGCCACCCATTGCACCATAAAGAATGTGATTTTTCATCCTTGTTAAAAGCCACCCTCAATAAGCTTTACCATAATTGTTGGGTTTTAGAGTGAAACCAAAGTATTTTATGCCAATTTTCACATGCAACTCTATGTGACTAATTTCATATCTAAAAATTGTTTCCTAGTGATCTAACAGTAAAACCCTATTTGTTATGACTGAACAACTTTACACTAAAATTATTGACTGAAAACATATGCAGTGGAAACACAAGGATCATAGATGAATCATCAATACACATGAGTCATACTTTCAGTTATGTAATCTTGTTAACATTAGAAATCCTAAGGGAAAAACCAGCCCTCCGAGCCAATACAATATCACCAAAATATGAGGACAACCTTTCCTCCAAAGTCGCCAAAACTGAGAACAACCTTATTCTCCAATAACCATACAAATCAGATTAAAGAAAAAAAAATAAAAAAAATCAGATACGTGATTCTCTTGCAACGCGCGTATATATGTGGTTCACTTTCTTGTGACCTGCGTATATACATGATTCACCTCGCATGTGACCTATGTGTATACATGATTCATCGTACTTGCGACCTACGTATATACACAATTCATTGTACTTGTGACTTATGTATATATGTGATTCGTCACACCTATAACTTGTGTATATACGTGATTTGTTCCACTACAAACCACATATTGTATGAAAAATGTGCTCCACACGTGCGACCTTCTTTGCTTCTCTCTACTACGCCAGATTTGCCACCTTGCAAACTTTCCCTTTTTTGCGATCACCAAGCCTCCTAGCACAAGTGCAGACTCACTTATGTTAGCTCCATCATGTCTCCACACACTCTACATGATATGTAATGTCACAATGACCTCACTTATTTATATACAATCCTTAGGGGTCAACATAGAATCCCCTCCACAAGTCAACATCAAATTAGGCTTTCCATGTGGGTGTGAAGCCCCAACACAAGCCCACAAATCCCATCACTAACCCCATAAAGCCCTCGCTCAAATCCAAGGGGGATTTTTCCATACCAAAAGTGTGATGTGGTGTCCACGATGATTCCCACATGCCCAACACCTAGGTTCATGTGAGAATACCTAGCCGAAGGTACAAAAATCTACATGTTATCCCTTCATTAATATCAAGATGTTGAAAATGAAATATTATTTCCATCCTAGTATTCTAAGTGTCATCCAAGCCAGATGTGAACAAAGCATATTTATTCTCATTAATTTCCATACTAGTAGCATCATATTAGAGTTGTAAAATATCCTTGAAAACTTGGCCTTTGACAACCAATTTATATGTGTTATAAATTTTGTTTTTCAAATCCAGAGTGGGGTAGGGTATGTATACCTCCGTAGGATTTACCAATCAAATCGTTGGGCGGAGGGGGTCTCATACACCAATTTGGTGTCTAGCTTGGTTGTGACCTTAAAAATAGATTATTATTATTATTATATCAACCCAGAGTTATTGTTTATTATGAAGTGGTATGCATAGTATATGCAGGATTAGTTCTTTTGCAGTTTTTAATATGAATATTCCTATCTAAATGTAACTTAAATTACTAACTTAGCTTTCTAAAAATTGAAATAAATTTTTGCTAAGAAATGACTTTTTAAGAAAAGAATGAAGATTTAAAACTATTGTAATTTCATTACTAAGTTATACCCTTCTTTATCTAGAAATGATAAAATATCATGTTGCATTAAGTATCCAGCTTCAAGAATTGAATCTTCCTGCAATAGCGCTATGATTTGGTCTATTCAAAGAATATCACTTAGTCAATGATCACTTAAATTGGAAATTATAAAATGAATAAAAAATCAACTAAAAATAAAGAAAGATAACTCAAAAGATTTAGAAAATTGTTTATGTAATGAATTACAATCTAACATTAACTATAAACTAATTAGGCCATTAATGTCAAATAGTAGGCTGCAAATTTTCATTCAAACTAAAGATTTGAGTTTTGTTGTAGTAGTACTCTGCTTTGAACCTTTTCGATTTTAGTTAATTTAAGATGATTCACTTCAAAAACCTATATGTTCACCACATAATACTGTAAATTGAATGTTGTCAAATCAAAACGCTTCAAAGTAAATGACAATGTAAGAAATGTAAAGAAAACAAGACAATATTTACCTGAAAAAGGGGGCCCTACCTCTTCCTGACGAATAATGTGAAAATTAATTCAATACTAAAGAACTCTTAATACACTTGAATTCAACACAACTCATCCATATCATAAGAAAGATGAATAGTTATATTTAACATTATTTTCATAATTCTAAGATTTATTTCTTTGTCATCCCTTTTTCATATATACTGTTGCTTTATATAGCATACAAAGTTTGTAAAATTGGTTTATCAGATCCAATTAAAGAGGATAATATTTTGATTATAATATATTTGGCTAGAAGCCCGCAATTTGAATGATCGTAGGTTTTCTAGAACAAAATCATCGAAATCTAATATCATAATTAAAACTTATAGACACAACTCTATTTAAACCTTATGCGATTAGGATGGGGAGTATCAAATAAAATATGATTTTGTTGTTGATGTTGTGCTAAATTTGGAATTGTTGGTATGTTATAAACAATATGTAAGTTTGTTGATGACATCTGGAATCTTCAAGAACCTTGTTTCTTACAATGATGTCACTAACTTTAACACCTGTCTATTTGTTGATAAGGAACCCGAGAGCTACTCTTTTTCAATTTTAATGATGCTATGGATGATGATTCATTCTCATATGGACAACAAACCATCTCCATAAATTGTACAACAATTCCATGTTGTCTTCTTCTTCATTTTTGTTTTGTTGGTACAAGATCCAATGACTACTACATGTTCCAAATTATCTTGCAACATAACAATCAATAAACAATATACAATCTTTTTGGTTCCAAAAACCTATCAAACTGAAGAAAACATTAATAAAAATAATCATATTTACCTTAATTTTCCCTTCTTTTTTTTTATCCAATGTTTGTCATGAAAAGTGATGGAAAAAAGGTTTATTTGAGGCAAAATGATGGAAAAGGATGTCAGAAAGTAGTAGTTTTCAGTAAAAAAAAGGTGCTAATTCAAGGAGCCAACATCTCCCTCACACTAAAGATGGTGCATGTCCCTTGTGCAACTTATCCCAAAGTGTGATGGAGTCCTGCATGCAAATGACTCCAATTGCAATCTTCATTCCAAGAATCTATCTCTTCATGATATCCCAACTGTTTCTCAATTTCTACCCAGACAACTATTTCATTGAACTCGTTCCAACGATGAATAGATATGTAAAACTTTTTAGTGCACCATGGTAAAGGAAAGTGGAATTGTACTCCTATCCATGTAGTTTGATTCCTCCTCAAGGAATCCAAATATAAATTTTCCCTTGCCAAGGTTGTGTTAAACATTGGATATCATGTTGGTTTTAGCTGCTATAAGATAGGGGGCAACAAGTGCCATCTCTCATATGTTGTTAACAGAGCAATGATGCTATGGGTTTTTCTTGTTTCTTCAAATTTTGAAACAACCATTTTTTTATTCCTCCTCATTTCCTTTATTCTTTTTTTATCTAACAGAAAATGCTTGTGTTATTCAATAATAACTGAAGGAATTGTATATGCACCTTGTACATATATATTTACATTAATTTATACCCTTGCATAAGAGTCCTAGTCTTCTTTCCATTTTATTTGATTTTGAATAAAAGAGGAAAAGGCTCTTAGTTGTATATCTCGAACAGTATGATTAGTATTCCATCTTGTTTGATCTTGTAAAAAGCGATTGAATAAATACAGTTCACATGATAATTTCCTTTCATTCTCTATAAAATCAATATACATTGGCACAAAGTCATCAACATCTTATATGTCATATTGTCTCGCTAATGCTAATCTAAATATCCTCAATTTGGCCCATTGTTCATGTAGAAATACCGAATAAACCCTTGAAGGTGGTATGTAGTACAGAGCTTGTAGGGAAAGTCCACGTGCTCTTTGCACTTCTTATTCTTTTATCTGTAACTTCTCTTAAACTTCTTGTAACTGAGTTTCCCATATTTTCTTCTCTATGGAGTGTTGATTTGACCATTCTTCCTTTAGTTTATGTACTTCCACTTTGTATTATTCTTTATGTATGATTCCTAAGTCATACATCTTGTTTTTACCTTCCCAGTGTTGTATGTTGACATGAACAGAGGAAAGTGCCAATGTATTGATAGAAATATCATCTAAAAGTTGATTTGTGAATTCTTGAGTTGCTTTCATCTTTTCATAACTTTGAGATTTCAAAGTTACTACATCTGAGCTAGGAAAAAATCCTTCCCATTCTATAGCAGATAACAATATGTCTAGATTTGATTGAGCATTGGCATTCCTATTTGTTCTCTTGACCCTATATAACTTGTTTTTGAGTTTCCTATTTTAAACCATTAGCTTTCTATATTTTTTCTTCATCCTTCTACTTTGACTTTTCCACTTTTTATTATGCTTCTTTTGTTGATTGTTTTCTATTTGAAGTTGCTCATTCGAAGTTTTCAACTGAGAATTTTTCTCTTATAATTCCTTTAATTTTCTCAAAGTGTTTTTCATTCTTGATTTCTTAAGAGAATTAAAAGTCTGGGCAAGGGTTACATCTGGAATTTCCTCGGGAATATCCCCCATTTAAATCTTTGTCTCTGGATTGTATGCTTCTGCACCTTTTTCTTCTATTTGGAGCATTTCTTCATTCTACAAATTTAATTTCGAGAATTTTGTTTTTGGTGTTTTTATATGGTTCTTGAAATTTACCTCTGGAAGTGTTGTATCTGAAGACTCCACCTTCACCACATCTTGTTGTTCATATGTTGCAAATTTCTTTGCTTTTAGGGACCCTGTCATACTCCTTGTAAATCATTGTCTTGTTCTTAGGGTCTCTTTGTAACTGTGGCCTTTCTCTTTTGTCAATGTTGGTTATCTTTTTTTTAAATAGAAATTCCCTTCCTCTTGCTCCTTGATGAACCCTCTAATGCTTGTGATGATGACACTACAATATTGGTTCTTCTTCTTCTTGGAGAAAGATTATCTTGAAACCCTTGTTCTTCTAGGAATGGCTCCTAGGTTATGCCAAATCTATGTAATTCAGCCCTCACCAGGAGTTTTATCAGACTATGATGATACACACTTTTCTCCTAACTTTATGGCTGCTTCTAAACATATGCTGCCATTTTTGTCAAACTTTTCCACAAAAAGTATGGTAAATTAATCAATAGACCCTATTTCATATGAAACAAGAGTTGAACATGATACAAAAAGAATATACTATATTGACCCTCATAGGTAAGATACTTCTGAATGAAGTATATTACATCCTTCCGGGCTTTGATGGTTGAATCTTGTGTAACCCCCTTACTCCAATCAGGGTTTGGTGCATTTGGGTGCATGAATCGACGTCATGCATCTAATTTCATGTTTTTGTTTCTTAATCGACATTCCCATGTTTGTTGTAAACCTATAGTAATTTCTATCGAAGCCTCTAAGACTAGTATGAACACACCTCCAACTTGTGCATGCCCCATTGTATGTCTCTACAAACTCTAGAGCAATTCTTACATTACAACCCTAAGAGCTTTAAAAGAAATTCAACCAACTCGCTCTTCGAAAAATCTTGATACATTTTGTAAACACTTCCAAAACCTCACTGTGTTCTAGCTCATGACCATCGATACTACCACCCATTGCTGACGGTGAGGAGAAGAATGAAAACTGTAGTGAAATTAACCCCAATTAGACTAAAAAAAACTAGGGTTTGTTTGCAAAAGGGTAATGGTGAATGCAAAAAGAGAAGCAGGGTTGCAGAATGGTTCAAATGATGAAATGACATGTGTTGACATGATATATGGTTATATCATCGCTGATTTTAACTCATAGATTCATGATTAGGTTTTTTTAATGAGTCTTAATAGCCTGATTTTGAAAAATCATAATTAGTCAATATATGACATCATAAAAACGTGTGACGAGTTTTGTGTAATCTTGAAATCATCAGATTTGAATAATCATACTATAATATTTTATACAGTATGATTATTCTTATTTTAAGGAATTTATAAGGAAAAACATAGCTGACATTTTAAAATGATTTCAAAAATTTGAAAAGCTTTATTAAAAAACCTAAAAAATATACCTTGTAACTATGTTCCCATGATGTCTTACCAACATGTCTGAAGAATTTCCTTTAAAAGGGAAATTTCTTTAACCTCTGATCCAAAAAATAGGGATAGAAGTCCCTTGATCACTGATGAATTATGTGTGGGTCTCCAATCCTTGCAAATTGTAATAACTTGATTTGTAGCATGTTTTGTTTTATGTGATCTGTGAAATTATGAGCAGGATGCAAGTTGTTGAAAAACTTGTACCTTATTAAAAATTTGCAAAAATTTGTAGCAAATTGAAAACACACACTTTGTTTACCAGAATTTGGTTTTCAAACAAAGTTGTATTCAACTATGCCTTAAAAAAGGGTTTCATAGTTGAACTTTTTATTTATTATTAATATTATCATTAGTAAAAATTTAGGTTGAGGTAGAAGTACGTGGAATACCCCTTTCACTTACAACCTCCATTTCATATTGCTTTATCAAATATTAAACAAGTTCTTCTCTAGATATCAATGCATGATATAGTCTTAATCGATGGCCATTACCCATGAATGAGAATCATTCATCATCAATAGTCTTAAATTTCATGGAGCCATTATAAAAAATAGTATCTATTTCATATCACCCCAACCAATGAGTAGATAGTTTTCCTTGAAAATCTTTAAATTTTGAATCAAAATGGAAGGCCCAATCACCTAACTTAAATTGCTTCTTCTCAATGAACTTGTCGTGCCATTTTTCCCTTTGTTGTTGAATAATAATATTGGTGTGTTGAAGGACATCCTAGCGCATTTCATCGAGTTCATTTATCTGCTTCAGCCTGTGTTTTTGGCTTCTGAAAGATCCATTCCTACTTGCACTGCAATTCTTAGAGTTTTAACTTGATATTCAATGGGTAGAACTACATGCTTACCATATACCAATTCATAAGGTGTGAATCCAATAATATTTATTCATGTTGTCTGGTATGCCCAAAGTGCTTTTATGATCCTATTTGCCCAATCGTTATGATGAAGTTGTATTGTTTTGGTCATGATGGTTTCCAAAACTTTGTTAGTAGATTCCACTTTCCCATTGGCTTGTGAATGATATGGAAAATACTTTTTGTGTCTAATATGGTACCGTTGAGTGATTGCTTAAATAAGCTTTGATGTAAACTGTGCTCCTTGATCTGTGACAATTTTCTGAAAAACACCGAAGAGAACAAATATTTCTTCAAATGAGAAATCTACAAATGCTTGCTTAGTTTCCCTCAGAAGAGCTTTAGATTCCACCCACTTGGTGACATAGTCTGTATATACTAAAATATATACCTTTCTTTTTTATGGAGGATTGATTGATCCCACAAAATCTAGAGCCCATTTTTCAAAAGGCTCAATTATAACTTGTGGTAATAAAAGAATTTCATTTGCTTGTATTGGTTGACCTATTCTTTGACAACTATAAAAAATTCTAACATATTTCTTGGCATATCTAAAAAGAGTAGGCCAAAAATATCCTAGATGAAGGACTTTATTAGTAGTTCTCTTGTCAACAAAGTATCCTCCACATGGCTCATCATGACACACTCTAAGTATGTCAAATACTTCATCTTCTTGTATGCATCATCGAATGATTAGATCCGGTCCTGTACAGAAGAGGTCTCCTTCAATCCACGAGTATGTAGCAGTTTGTTTCACAATATTCTTCTTCTCTTTAGGTGAGAGATGTTGTGGTAACCTTCACGTGGCCAAGTAATTGGAAATATTAGCAAACCAAGGTGAATTAGTAGATATCACAAACAAATGTTCATCGTGAAAATGATCTTCTATAGGAATAAATTCACCTTCATTATTAATTCTAGAAAGAAAATACGCAACCACATTTTTTTCCAGGTTTATCTAAGATGGTTATGTTAAATTCTTGTAGTAATAAAAGCCACCTAGTTACTCATCCATTCATAATTGATTTATTCATACGACATTGAATAGAAAAATGGCCAGTGTGAATGAATAGTCAATATAATGTCTAAATTTATTGATAGCATGTACAACTACATAAAATTATTTTTCTATCACAGTATAATTCAATTAAGCATGAGCTAAGTTTTTTCCAATGAAATAAATGACATAGGGTTGGTGATCTTCTTTTTGTCCCATAACTACTCCAATAGTTGTATACAAAGCATAAGTGGACATGTGAAAAGGTAAAGACCAATTTGGTCCTCTTAAGACTGGTGCTACATAAAGTTTTTCTTTCAGTGTTTCAAAAGCAATTTGGCATTGCATATTCCAAAAGAAATCATTATCTTTAGTGAACAATTTAAGTGATGGTGATGCTATTTTTGTGGTTTTTTTATAAAACACTTATAATAGCCTACATGTCCTAAGAAACTTCATCCATCATTATGAGTCTTTGGTACTAGAAGTTTAGAAACCACTTCCACCTTTGTTGGACTAACCTCGATTCTTGCACAAGATATATAATGACCCAAAACAATTCCTTCAATAAGTAACATGTAACACTTTTCATTACTTAATGAAAGATTGGTTTCTTGACATCTAATTAAAAAAAAAAATCAATATTTTCTAATGCTTCCTTAAAATAATTGTCATAAACAGTAAAATCATCCATATATACTTCTGCACAATCATGGATCAAGTCAAAGAAAATACCTAAAACTACTCTTTGGAATGTAGCAGAAGCATTAGATAATCCAAAAGGTAATACTCTACAAATGTATGTTCCTCATGGGCATGTAAATGTGGTCTTATCACGATCTTAAGGAGCGATTTGGATTTGATTATAACCTTTAATTCCATCAAGAAAAGAAAAATATTTTTTTCCTGCTAAAATATATAAAACTTTTTTTTTCCCGAAGAAAATTTTCTCCAACTTATATTAAAATAAGGTGATTTACAAAACCTGTTTCTGTCCAAAAAACAAAACAGATAGAGGGCAGCCAAGGACTACTTGAACAAACAGAAAAATTCTGCTCACTGTGGAGCTGAATTCTCAACAGCAGAAAACACTAATCCAACTGAAATGCTGAGGGAAATGATGCTGTGAGGAATAAAGAAAAATAGCAAGTTTCAGACCATCTACATTCTTACCGAGACATTCAAAATACTCAGTTTTCAAATATATTTAGATGGGTATACAAGCTTTCTTTCCCATTTTCCCAGTGATAGATTGACAACCTGCCTTTTGGCTCCTTTAAAGCCCACTTTGACAGGGCGTCCGCCTCTTTATTATGCTCCCGATAAATATGCTGAAAATTAAGATCCTTAAATTGAAGAGAGAGTTTCTTAATCTTTGATTTCCAGCCATCTAAATTCACCACCTGTAAAACGCTCTTGTTGTTCATCCAATCGATAATGACTTTCGAGTCCCCCAAGATTTGGATTTTATCTATTGCCCAGAGAGAAGCCAAAGTTAAGGTCGCCCACAAGCCCAGGAGCTCCACCTTGGCATTTGTGCCCACGCCACAATTAAGGCACCATTTTGTGACTCTTGAAGCGTGTGATTTGAAGATTCCACCTGCTGAACAACAATTTCATGTTTGTAAGGCTGCCCCGTCGAAACAGGCCAGTGTGAAACCATCTAAGAAAGTAATTTCGCAAACACGGTTTGGAATGGAAATTACTGTGGAAGGTTGCCAAGTAAAACAGACTGCAATCCTATAAACCACTGCACGAGGAGATGGAATGTAGTCCTCAAAAATCACCCTATTCCTCTCCAACCATATATTCCAACATGTATAGGCTGCCAAGCTTACCGGAGACGAGATATCACTTGACCACTTCGTTAAGCA
>SNQJ01S0081402.1:36775-52544 GCA_010110895.2 Picea sitchensis
AACTTAACATAAGTGTGATTGCACATCTCTATTGGTTGGCAAGTTGTTCTTGCCTTTTGTTATTTATTTCAAGCTATCTATATTGTGCATTTTAGTGACATATACATGTGTTAATGCTCTTGATCTTGTAACTTAAACAACACATTTTTAAGGCCAAAGTAAGTTTCGGACAAGTCACTAAATCACCATTAAAAAGTGTCATAAAATCTTTAAAACACTCCTAAACACTTCTAAAAGTCTACCTAACTAATATATAAACTTAATAGACTCTTTAGGGTACCTTAGACCACCATCTTCACCATCTAAAATGGGGCTTGAGGAAAACAACGGAGGGTGTAGGCAGGGGACTGTTTCACGACGCACAAGATGTGTCCTCTCCGGGAAGTACTCTTGTTTTGGGCTGACTTGTGAAGCTAGGGTGGCAACACTTATTGAACATCCAACAGTTATTTGGCAATAGGAGGAGGAGGCTTTGGTGAAAGCTTAATAAAATTTGAAAACCTTAAGAAAGCTTAACAACTTAACCTGGGACTTAATTCATTTAAATTACTTGTGGGTTTAATATTTAAGAGTGGTGGATCTTCATCTCTGATACTTGTGGTTAAATTTACAAGTCTTCTTTTGATGTATTGATGATGATGATTTTGATGCCTCGATGATAATGATGCTTTAATCCTTTGATATCCTGGACACTTAAAGATAAAACGTGGTTAGCTTGCTTTTTGTATCATTTGTATCTTAACATTCTTCTTGTGAATAACTGTATCTAATATTTATTGGTTCAATCTATTCTTTTGTAATCTTGTAAACATATTGTAATCTACTTGTAACGAACAACCCTAACATTTAGTGACCCCATTGCCCAACCTTAGGCACTAGTCTTAGTTGACCTACGGAAAGGTTTTGCCTTACATTCTAACCCTTTGCATCTTGCATTGTTGCTTGTGCATCTTAGGATAGATCCCCTCTACCCTTAAGAAATTAAAACTAACTCCTAGAACTTAACTGTAACACATCTAGTAACTAAGGTCTACCCCCTTTGGCTTCCTTAGGAGTAAGACTAGACGGAAGAGGTTCCGGTCAAAGTGACAGCGTGGGCTATGAACCTAGGCATTGTGTCTCCAAGGACACACTAAGTGAGCCGGACTTAGCTCACGTTTGCAAGTGTGTATAAGGATGGCAACACTATGCATGATTAAGCATTGGCTACTGCTGGTATTGTTCTGTGATCGAAACCAATGATTTTTTTTTGAGGATTGGATCTTTGGATCTAGGTCTTCACCGGTACATTTTTTTGGAAAAAAATTCAAAAACTTTGTTTAGGCCCAGATTTCAGGCTGTCCCAACCAAAATTCGGCTTTCCCTGACCTGATTTCGACTTGTGTGCACTCTTGTGGGTCTGGTTTTAGGCATGCTGCCCTTTCTGTGACCCTTCGTGTGGCTGTCTTCTGCTGTTTGCAGTCCTTCCTGCCTCTGTTCCCATGGGTTTGTTATTTTTGCATGGCCAGTGGTCTATAAACTCTAGTGCTCAGTCTGACTGTGGCGGATTTTGTCCAATGGTAGATTTTGCTTTTAAGCAATGACCTGTTCTGTGGGTTTCTTCTGCCTGTGGCCCTTGCATTGTGGGTGTTAAAAGTTGTGTTTCGGCCTTTATTAACTACTTTTTTTTAATACTATTTTTTGCTGAGCTGAAATGTATGTTCCTGAGCTGACCCTAAAAATAGACTTGAGTCAACCTAAGTTCTGTTGATGTGCCATCCCGTTTCCAGCAAAGGTTTCAACAAATTAATGTAGGGATTTGGGCATGTTTGTCAGCACGTGTTCTGCTGGATTTAAGCATGTTTGTTAGCAGGTGTTCTGCTCATTAGGCATAGTAGCATTTTATAGAGGAATTTCCGAGGTATTTCTGAGCTGGTTGCCTTCCTTTTATAACATATTCCTTTCAACGTTACAATATGATGTGAGTTCATAGGAGTATTATTTGTTGTTGTTTACCCCTGGTTTTCCTTAAGTTTTTTTTTTATATTCCAAGTGGTAAAGAACCTTGTTCTTGCTCTTGTGGGACCCTTGCACATAGTGCACCCAATCAAAGCCTGGCTCTTCAAAAACACATTTTCTCAGGTTCATCATGGGGTCCTGTTATCTCTTGAAATTGTTCTTGGGGAATTTAGTCCTTGTGGAAATTTCGCAAAATCATGCTTAATGCAAATTCAGAAATTTCACCTCAACCTTGAGGTTCCTCGAATCTATTCCCTATGAACTTTCAGTCTTAGGGCTGAATCTGAAATATAAATTACAGTAGTATGTATTTCACTTTTGTCCCACCAAATACATAAGGCAGCACAAAAAAATAAACACCAAACATTTGTACTTCAAGGGAACTAAGTTTCCAGCCCGTAGGGCATGTTACCTATTAAACCCTCACCCAAGGTGTTCAAAGTCTTAATTCACAAGGTGAAGACCTAAGGGCAACTTGGTGGGCTTATGCAATGTCACCTCAACAAGCCTCTGTCACTCTTTCGGTTGGCTCTTCACCAACTCAAGGGTGGAATCCCTAAGGTAATCTAAGTCTAGCAAATGATTGAGAATGAAGTGGCCACTGTGACTTAGGTCAGATCTGATTTTTAGGTATGAAAACTTTATATGAAATTCCAGATCTATAATAAATGGGAAAGTCTAATAAGGATCATACTTTTAAAGTACATTTCTTAGACTTAAGGAAATCTGGAATATGATATTCAAATGTAATTTCCAGATTCATAAAACATAAAATAAAAGGTAGATTTGTAGTTTTTTGAGTGGTTGGAAAGCAAGATTAGTGCCTAGACAACATTGGGCTTATGGGTTCTATGAGGCAAGGTCATATGAGTTTATTTCTCTAATGAATAGGGCTGATTACAGCGAAAACAAGCATGCTGCAGCCACCTATTTCTTGATGTCCACAAAATCAGAATTCAGATCTAGAATTGTAATGAAGGAATAATCATCAAATAGGAAAAGGGAGGGTGTTACAACTGAAGAGATTAAAGCCCAGTAAACTCTAATTAAGATATTTCACTTTAACTAAACACTTTCAGCCATCCATAACACAGAATTTTCAAGAGGAAACTAGCCATCCATAAACTCACATAAACAAGGAAAAACAATACCCAGATTAAGCTCCCGTTGACAAACTTGAAGAGATGAAAATTCTGGCCTTTGTATTCAGCAAATTTGTTCCAAAACCACAAGCATCAAGCTCCAAACAAGTGACAATGGTATGCCAAACAATAGTCTAGTGTGTCTCCACAAACTTTCAACAACCATTACAAGAGGAGTAGCCTTGTTTATATAGAGTTTTGGCTGAACAACCTCCTCAATAAAATAATAATATCTCAATCCAAAACCCTAGATCTATTCTAGGAAAACATAAAATAACATTATCCCTTGACTAATTTGAAAGGACAAGTCAAACAACTAATATAATAGATGAAATCATGCCACACGTATGAATATCCAAGCATGTGAGCTCAAATAGGTGGTGTGCCCCCCTAAGGAAAATGATAGAATATGCCAAGGCTCCAATGTCCTCCTCAAAACAAGGTAAACACACCCCCTAAACCGTTAAATCTGTTAATATTATGGTAGCTGCGGGAGGTATTTACCTCCACGTGGGAACCTAACGAGAATAGAAGACTCCGGAAAGCAAGAGAAAACTCTAATGAGTTGGCTAATAACCCTAGAAGTCTTGTCGACTCAAGAAGATAATTTATATTAGGTTATTAGCCTCCAAGAGAAGAAGTCGGCCAGAAATAATAATAATATACTGAACAAACACATATCCAAAAGGAGAAGTCGGCCCCAACAAATCTGGCAGAACCAGTATAAATACAGGGCGCCAGTTCTCATTTGATACATCTCAGAATTGCAGAGAGCAACTGGTGTGCACTGCAGTTCCCAGTTTGGTGCACACGTGTGGAGGAGAGCTGCAGGTGCAGCTGCTACAGCAACCAGTTTCAGTATTGGCTTGGACTATCTCTTGGCTAGGGTTTGGACTATCTGATCAATTATTGTGGGTGCGCTATCCTTGGAGGAAGATGCGCTACACCTTGTTTGGCTATCTAGCCTAGGGTTTGCTTCCGGAGTAATTCTCAGTCAAGGTTAAGGTGCTCGGAGGGTGGCTTCGGCCTATGGTTGGGTGACGAGGGTATCGTCAATGGTAAAACGAGCACACCATCTTCTATATTCTAACAGGTTATGGGCCCACACCTCCTTCATTCAGTCTAAACGCTGGAAGGAAACATAGCCGCTAGGATATTGAGCTCGCTGAGGAACTACCGCTAGGGTTACTAGCAGAAGCAGCTCCCAAGACACTGCCGCTAGGGTTACTAGCAGGAGCAATTGTAGAAACCCTAAACCTCTTATTGAGGCACCTTAAGTGAAGAGATTGACCTAATCTCTGGACAGATCAGTGCGCCCTAGCCTAGCGCATCTCCTGATACTCTTAGCAAGCCAAGACGTGAAGTTTGAATTTCTGGTCAAATCTAGGGTTTGACCAAGCCAAGCAGCCATGATGAACTCTATGAAGTCTGAGAACAAGTTAGATGGAGCCTCTAACTTCAGAGCGTGGAAGACAAGGATTGACCTCATCCTTGCCAAGAATAAAGTGCTGGATATTGTGAAAGGAAAGATCGTGAAGCCAGAGTTTGAAGAAGGAAAAGGTGAATGGAATAAGGATTGACCTCTATCCTTAACAAAGTGCCGATATCAGAAAAGGAAAGATCGAAGCCAGAGTTTTCAGTTAGCCGAAAAGAGAAGGAACCTAACGCTGTGCCTATGGAGAAGTTCAAAGATGTTGATATCAATGCCATATATCATAGTGGATTCTATAAAAGAATCACTTGATACCCTACATCTCCCATCTTGATCATCGAAGAAGATGCACGATGTCCTAACAAATCTCTTTTCGCTAGAAACATCTAAGCAGGAGTCCTAAGAATTTGAGCTCTTGTGGACATAAGAAGATGAAATTGAGGATGACAACATAACACATACTTTGTAAGGATCTCCCGCTAAGAGACCAAATTACAAGCTATTGAAGAGATCACTTTAAAGAATTGTGAACATAGTAATTTCAATGGTCTTCCCAAAACATGGGATGCATTTATCGCATGCATGAACACAAGGAAGGAGAACCTAATAGCTCAGAAGAACTTTGGACTTGTCATGGCTCAAGAAGAATCAAGGATCAATACAAAAGCGAAACCCCAAAAGAAATACTTGCCACATCAAGCTTTCACGCGAAGATTCAAGAACTTCGTGTGAACAAAAGGAAGTCGGTTCAAGGAGGAAGCCAAATCAAGAGAAAGATTTTAGAAGCAATGCTTCAATAGTCAGCATGGTCACTATGAAGAATCATTGTCCCGAGCTAAAGAAATGGAAGGGAGAAACATGAAGCATCGACCGTCGGGAAGAAAAGAACCTACAAAGAAGATTATGGATGGAAGAGACTTCCTCTTCTAAAGGTAACAACACTCTTTCTAGTATTTTGGTAATATATCTTGTTTTGCATCGTTCTCGGTGACATATCTTGTTTATCGCTCTCGTATGAAGACTTTGTATATCTATCTCTTTGGAAGATACGTTCCAAGAAGAACTATATCTATGGAAGAACAAATAGATAACAAAGAGATAGGTCATTAGATAATGTTTGTCATGAAGAATGAAATACAAATCATGTGGAAGCTATTGCAAAGATAGTTTTAATCAATCATGCGAAGAGACTTAGAAGAAGCAGCCATTTAAAGAAGTCAACGAGGAAATTGAAAGTTGACTCATGACTTTTGTAGAAAGTCAACAAGACTACGCGGACTCAGTAGGACAAAAAGAGCCACTATACATCAGTGCATTATCAGTCATGATGCGATGGTGAGCTTTTACGGACTCCTCAAGACTGAGGAGCCCATTATATGCACTTTCATATTATTGCCAAAGCAAGGATTATGAGGGAGTTAATCTTATGATTCATTGAAGATGATGAAATATATATATCCATGTTAGCAATCATGAAAGACAAGTACGTGTTCAACCGCATAATATCTCTTTGAAGAGAAGTCTTAATGTATTCTTGGTTGTCCATCCAGCTCCATGATCCTATGATGAAAGGGAAGAAGTGAATCTCTAGGCATGGAATCTATAAGAAACCTATGGACCCAAGAGCTAGAGAAAACATGCATTAAAGAACACATGAAGATTCCAAGAAAAGAAAGAGAATCCAAAACAAACAACCATTGTATCGAGAATCATGAAGATTGTCACCGATATGAACTAAAAGCAATCACAAGAACTTAAAAGTCGTATTGAAAACAAGTATGGAAAGACTTATAAATAAAAGCATTACGGGATCTCGAACTAGAGGTCTCCTAGATGGAAGAGAAGACTATGATGACTACTTGTCCCAAGAGACACCGCATTACACATTACATGAGTCATTGTATCATCCTCAATATCCATGGTCGAACTCATGATCAGAGGAATGCAAAGAATGTTCTCCAGAACTGAATAAAGAGCCATGAAGATAACGTTCCCTGTACTTTGAGACATACCAGAAGAGACTTCTGTATGTAGATAGAAGAAGATAACTCTGGTGGAGAACCTCCAATGCACAAATGTTATGGTGAAGATTTCCTAAAGATGACTACTCAGTAGATAAAATATCATGATGACATAAGAAGCGCCATGTATGTGTTCCAGTTCTCCAACTATGGTATGCTCTATTGTTCAGATCTACATGAAGCCTTCACAAAGGCTTCCATCAGCATTGAAATCAAGACATATTATCCATGGTGAAGTCCATAAAGGAGAAAATTATTCTCCAACACATCTCCACAAATGAGCAAGTATACAAAACATTTGGTAAAACCTCTATCCAAGATATTTAGTGAGCTTGCATACTCAAGCCAGAGCTCATGGAAACAAACTTCCTTCTCATTGAAAGGAAGAAATGACTCTCCAAGTTAGGAGGGAGTACTAAAAACATTATTGAACATTCATCCTTAAATTTGAAAAAGAGTCCATCCTGGAATGACAAGCTTTCCTGCTCTGGAAGTGATTGAGGAATTTCACCTGATGTCATTTCCTATTGTATAATATGGGAAGTAGTCTCACGGCCGATGTATCATAGACAACCACTTCCCACAGGGTTAACATGGGGATGGTCTAGGGTAGTCTCTCTTGAGGGTTACTCAAGAAGACTGGCCCTCCTCGCTGGACAATGATTTCTCTTTGTGTTTAACATGAGGAATGGTTCGTTTTTTTGGAGGTTGATACAAGACATTATTTTCCTGTTGTGTTTAATAGAGGAAATGGTCTCGACAATCATTCCTTAGGGTTTATACATTCTCCGGTGGTGCACTGGATTAATGGTAGGAAGAATGGCCTGTGGTGGGGAATGGTCCAGGCTCACCAATCAGTGGACAAACATTCCTGGTGGTTTATATATCTTCCAGGTGCACTTTGATAGCGGTAGAGAATGGGCTCCGTGGTGAATGGTCCAGACTCAAACATTCCTTAGGCTATACATTCTTCCGTGGTGGCCTTGATTAGTGTGAGAAGAATGGTTCAGCCGGGAATGGTCCAAAGTTCAAAGATAGACAGCTTACTCTTCCTTGCTTGGAGAAGAATAAACTGTGACCCAGATATCTCATTATTCTACTCGAGGCGTGATATTCTTTCAGAGCTCACGATGTGAGTGAAAGATTGGCCAAATAATTCAATCTTATATCATAACATTGTTTCAAGGGTGTTGCCATATGTTTGTTATGAAGATAGTAGATATAGACTACTCTAGTGGATGCTGAAATTTACTGTTCTGTATAAGTGAGATTCTTTCAGAGCTCAATGTGATGTGAGTGAAAAGATTGGCCCAGATGATTCAAATTTTTATATCATAACATTTACTTATGCAGTTGCTATCGATGTTTGAAGATCAGATGACAAGAGATTTGAAGACTACCGTGGTGGATATGTTCCTAATTGCTTTGCAACCATTAACGCTAGTTGATCATATCAGTGTTACTTGGTGTGGTGGTACCACCGATTGTAAAGGTGTATTATCATGGATAGACACATTTGTGTTCTATTTTCATTCTAATTGCCTTCAAGACTATCGTAGTTTATTGAGATCATCATACATCCGATGATGATGATGAACAAAGATTTTCCACTTTGAAACAGCTCTCAGTTAATTTTACTCTTCTAGATTATAAGAATGACTTTTGCATAACCTTCCACTCTATGGTGTGAGTGACTATCCAACATCATGTCTAATACTTAGATAGAGTATGGTTCCAAGAGATGATGCACCGATGGTGATGGAGGGATGCTCATGATCTAGTCAAGGAGATAGTTCTAGACGAATTTTAGTTGATGCTACTGCAATGGTGTGTTTTTGTGCTCAGTTATTCCCGTAATACCTCCCTAACTAGGAGGAGGTTATTATGGTAGTCGCATGGAGTTATTTACCCCCATGTGTGAACTCGACGAGAATAGAAGACTCAGGAAAGCAAGAGAAAACTCTCTAATGAGTTGGCTAATAACGCTTGAAGTCTATTCACCAAGAAGATAATTTGATATTAGGGTTATTACCTCCAAGAGAAGAAGTCAACAAAAAATAATAATATACTCCAACGTATTGACATCCGTATGATAGCCTACCAACAAATCAGTAGAACCCAAAGATAAAATGAAGGCCAGCTTCTCATTTGAGTTGTTATCCTTCTAATTGCAGAGAGCAACGGGCATGACCTTAGGGTTCCCAGCTTAGTGTGCACGCAGTGGAGTGTGAGCCATGTGTAAAATTTCGCTACAACAACCAATTTCTCGTGATTGGCTTGACCATTCTCTTGGCTAGGGTTTGACCATATCCGACGTCAACTTCATTGTTGGTGCTTATCCTTGAGGAAGATGCTTTACACCTTGTTTGGCTATCTAGCTTCAGGGTTTGCTTCCGGAGTAATTCTCAGTCAAGGTTAAGGTGCTCGGAGGGTGGCTTCGGCCTATGGTTGGGTGACGAGGGTATCGTCAATGGTAAAACGAGCACACCATCTTCTATATTCTAACAAAATCAACATGAAAATGTGTGCACAAGGGTAGTGCTCCATCAGAGGGGATCTCATCATCACAAAAAGTGGATTGGGTCTCATAAGACCTCAACATGCCTAGGGCACTCCCACATGAGCCTCAATACCACATAATACCAAAGTAAAATAACCATAATAATGTGTAATAATGTGAAAAAGAGCACATATGCCAACTTATCCATGATGAGATAATATCAATAATACCAAGGTACAACCATATGAAAAATATAGCCAAAGTGCTAAGGCGGTCTTCCTAGGCATCATGCACCACCAACAATATCAAATCATATCTCCCAAGCCTAGTGATGTGATCACTAGACAATCAAGAAATAAAACCATAGAAAATGCCATCTTAGAATATCACCAAATGTTGACCAAATAATCAGTGAAAATCCTACGAAACTTTAGGGGCATCAATCAATAACTCTGCATTTCACACCTCCCTTTGGACATCACAACACCTAATCATTGAGGGAGTTAGTCAGAACGAGCCATAAGGGTAATGCCAGGAAAATGTGTGTGTGTGACCATAATAATAATAATAATAATCTAATTTTAAGGTCACGGCCAAGCCAAACACCAAATTGGTGTATGAGACCCCCTCCGCCCAACGATTTGACTGGGAAAGTCTAAGGAGGTATACATACCCTACCCCTCTCCATCCTGAGTATTGTCAATTTTCACATGCACTCTATGTGACTAATTTTTAGATCTGAAAATTACTTCCTAGTGAGCAAACAATAACACCCTAGCTGTTATCACAGAACAATTTTACACTGAAAATTATGACTGAAATTATATGCAGCAGAAACACAAAAGATCAGAGATGAATCATCAACACAATTGAGACACAAATTTCTGTTCTGTAAACCTTGTCAAATTTTGAAGATCTAAGGGCAAAACCAGCCCTCCCAGCCAATACAATTTCACCAAGAAACTGAGGACAACCTTGTCCTTCAACAACAGAAAAACTGAGGACAACCTTGTCCTCTCAACAACCAGAAAAATCAGCAAAATCAGACCTCAGCAAAACTTCCGGAAATCACCTCTGCCTGCAAACTTGCTGCTGCCACTTGTACCTTTGCTGATGTCAGTCGTACGACTGCTGACTTCAGCAGTACGAACTACTGTACCTGCCTGTCAGTTCGCACATGCTGACCTGCTGTCAGCTTCACACGTGCGGACCGTCCTTTTCTATTCCTCCACGCGTGCAGCCTGCTCACACGTAGCTGTACAAACTGTACGAACTGTCTGTACGGTCTGCTGCTCACACGTGCGACTGCTGCCCGTTCTCTCCCTCACACGTGTGCCTCTCTTGGCTGGAAAGATGCCTTCCTTTGCAGTGACGGAAACAAAAAATCCTCCTCAAACCCTAGGCCAGATTTGTCTCACAATTGAAGAATTTCCCTTGCTGAAATTTCCAAGCTCCTAGCACAAGTGCACTCTCACTTATGCTAACTCCATTATGCTCACTAATCAAATGTCACAATGACATCTCTCCTTTATATACAAGTCTAATGAGTGTGTTTAGGTACCCCTTCTAAACTCAACAATTAATTAGAATATTTTAATCCTCTTTGTGGGTGTGGCACCCCCACACAAAAGCCCACAGAGCCCATCACCTTGCCCATGAGGCCCTAGCCTCATCCCAGGGCCGATTTCACTGAAACGAAAGGCTAAACTGGTGCCAACAAAGATTCCCACATGCCTGACACCTTGGCCTCTAGTGGGAATACCTCTCGAAGCTACAAAAATCAACAGATCAATCATGAATTAAAAATCATTTGCAAGTATCTGCCACGTGATGGAATGCAGAAGACAATACTCATGCAACATAATGGGTAACAATTGGCTCCAACATGGGGACATGTGCTCTGGCAAGAGTGCATGAGAACTCTATAGATCAACATGAAAAGAGATAAGATCCAAATGGTAGGGCAAGAATCTCACCCTAACACACCATATAATGAAAACCAAAAGCAATACATAAAGTGCATGAAATCTAATGCATGATATAAAAAATGACTTTAAAGCAGAAAATAAGCCAAACTAACTAAAATAACATGGAATGTAGCACTACTCTAAACTACTGCTCATAAGACCTTATTCATCCTACTCTACTAATCTAGTAATGGCATCAAATTCCATCTGCGTAGTACATCTTCAAAATTTGTCCATTAACGAGCACCTGCATCTTTTCTCCATCCAAGCTATTGAGGTAGAAAGAATTTGCTCCAATGTGGTCTTCAATCCTGTAAGGGCCCAACCATAACTTGTCGAATTTACCATGCTTTCCTGGCTTCTCTCTCCCTTTGTCCTACATGAGGACCAAATCTACCTTTTGCAAAATCTTTGGATGATCTTTTCAATCAAATATGCCTTTAACCTTTTCTTAACTTTTGCTAAGACGACCCTCGAGGTGTAGGACAGTCAGTGATGGAGTGTGCTGTTAGGGCACTCCGTGATGTTAAGTCACTGGTTCGAAACCCGCGGGGACAAAAAATCCAGCCATGTTAAGGGTTGGTATGGCTTAGGCCGGGTGCGATCCCTGGGTGATTTTGACGGCTTAGATGCCCCTGAGTCGCGGTTTCTCAAGCCACAGGCTAGTCCCGCAGGTCACAGACAAACTAGCAAACAAAAAAAATCTTTTTCTAAGACGATCCAAAGCCTTGCACTCGTTCTTGTCAAGTTCCACTAGTTGACTCACCTTCGCTTGAACTACTTCTTGGTTCGTTGTGAAATGTTATAGCAACCAATACACTGGAATCTTTAGATGGATGGGCAATGTAACATCCATTCCATACACCAACTCGAAGGGGCTCTTTCCCATGGCTTCTTTCTTCGTGGTACAATATGCCCACAAATCTTGCTTGATCTTTCTATCCCATGACTTCTTATTATGTTCGTCACAAGTTTCTTCTTGTTGGACTCTGTCAAACCATTTCCCTGAGGGTAATAGTTTGATGAATGGGATAGAGGATAATACCATACTCAACAAATTTGACAATTACATTGAACTGATATCCTTGGCATTATTTGTGGTGATTTTTGTTGGCACACCAAATCTAGTAATTATCGTATCTTCTAAAAACTCAATCACCACTTTCTTTGTAGGAATGGCTTCAACCCACCCGGTAAAATAATTTATGGTTGTATAAATCCATCGAAAACCATTGCTAGAGTTTTCTTTGAAATCTCCTATGAAATATAGGCCCCATTGTTGAAAGGATGACTCTACAACCATCGGCTGGAAAGGTAAGGCTGCCAAACACTGCCTTCCTGTAAACAATGGACAAGTCTGACATGATCTGATGAAACAATGGACATTTGCAATAACTGTGGCTAGTAATAACCTGCTCTCAAGGTCTTATGTGTTGTCATCCTAGCAACATAATGTCCACCACAAAATCCCACATGTAAGTCTATCACGAGTCTTCTAGACTCATCCTTATCAACACACTTGAGCACCAAACCATCAGGGTTCCTCCATCCTAGACCTCCTTGAGTCAAACAATACTTAGATACCTTCAACCTAAGAGCCCTTCTCTTATAATCACTCAAATTATCTAGACAAAGATTTTCCTAGTAACACACAATATCCAAATACCAAATGTGATGCTCCAACTTGTCCAAAACTGCAGCAACAATGTTAACACCATCAATATTTAAAGTCCTTTCATTAGCTTCTGTCAACATTCTTGCTAAACCATGTCCTTTAATTATTTTGGTGGGTTTTATTTTCATGTCATATTCTTGAATTCTTGAAACCCACTTTCCTCTTATACCTAGACAATCTTGCTGAGCAAGAGTATCCTTCATAGCTGCACGAGGAACATATACAATAATCTTTGAATACCCAACGTAACTCCTAAAATGATTTAGAGATTGAACTAAAGCATATGCTTGCTTTTCCATTATTAATTACTTTAGTTCTGAATCTCTCAATGCCTTACTCATAAAGGGAATTGGTTGTTCCATACCTTGATCATTTTTCTGCAACAAAACTCTTGCAATGGTATCTTTTGATGCAAATGAAAAAATATGAAATCCCTTTGAATAGTTTGGGCTTACTGAAATTGGAGTTGATGTTATTGCTTCCTTTATCATTTGGAATGACTTTCGATCCTCATCATTCCATTTGAATTCACAATCTTACTTTAGTAAATTGGATATTGGCTTTGTTATCTCTGCAAAGCTAGGGATGAATCTTCTAATAAAATTGATCTTGTCGAAGAATGATTGGACTTTCTTTTTATTTTCTAGCAATGAGATTTTCTTGATGGCTTCTACCCTTTCAGGATCAACTCTTATTCCATCCTTTGATACAATATGCCCAAGAAGTTTCGCTTCATCTACCCCCAAAACAAACTTTTTTGGATTCAATGATATCCCATACTTCCTACATCTCTTGAAAACTTGCATGAGGTGCATCACATGCTCACTCTTGTCCTTGGAGAACACCATTAAATCATCTTGATAAATTTCAATAATGTTGTCGATAATATCTTTGAAGGAAAAATCCATAGCTCTTTGGAAGGTGGACCTAACATTTGATAAATCGAATGGCTTCCTTTTATACTCAAATGTTCTCCATGGTGTAGTAAAAGCTTTTTTGTGTTGATCCTCCTCTTTAACTAGAATCTGATTATAGCTCGAAAAACCATCTAGCAAGGACAACATACCTAGTCCAGTCACTCTCTGTAATAGATATTTTATATTTGGAAGCAGGTAGTTATCCTTTAGAGAAAGTTGATTTAAACTTCTGAAATCAACACATAACTTGATTTCCCCATTCTTCTTTCTCACTACTACTAGATTTGCTACCTAGGAAGAATGCCTTGTAGGAGCTATAATTTGGGCAGTCAACATTTTTTGAAGTTCCTTTTGGATTAGAGGAGCTAATTTGGGTTTGATCCGCCTCTGCTTTTGTATGAATGGTTTGGCATCATTCTTCAATGGAATAATGTGCCAAATTATATCCCCTTTATAAGCCTTGAGGCCATCATATGTCTAGGCAAATACATCCTTTTATTCTCTGATAAGATTCTCTATTTCTCTTCTCTCATTTGCTGAAGCATTCTTTCCCATCCAGAGCAGTTTCAGACTTTCTATTGATCCAATATTGATTTCAATACTATCCTCGGGCTTACTTACCTCCTTTCTCTTTTTGTACATGTCATGACCCACAAAAACCTTTTAAAAAGGAAGGACATCTTTCGTGAACTTATTATCCTTCAATTCTATCACTTCAAGCTCTTCATCATCTTCACCTTGTCAGTTTATTTGA
Organism: Picea sitchensis; assembly: GCA_010110895.2. Taxonomy (NCBI): domain Eukaryota; kingdom Viridiplantae; phylum Streptophyta; class Pinopsida; order Pinales; family Pinaceae; genus Picea; species Picea sitchensis. The sequence continues at coordinate 51,182 of SNQJ01S0081402.1, forward strand.
ATCTCTGAAAACTCTTGCAAATTATTTAGAAACTTGATCACTTGAGCATCATCATGAAAGATCTGCCAATGGTCATAGTTGTCGAGAATAGAGGGCCTAACGATGATCTCCATTCTATTCTCACTAGATTCCAACTCATCACAAGGTTGCAATGTCGAAGCTGCGACAACCAATGAATCTGCTCTCTCATTCTGTTTCTTTCGAGACTGCTTCGATAGAAAAAGCATTAAACAAGTCAATGGAATCCCACACTACATGCCCATACCTTTTTAATTTGGTACTCTTTGTAGCAAATTGATTTTTAACTTGTATTACAATCAGGTTTGAATCACCAATGACCTTTATTACTTTAATTCCCATTTCTCTTGAAAGTTCCAGACCTAAGCATAATGNCATATTCCTTTCATGTATTTTGTCAAACACTTGCTGTGCTACATCTATTCTCCCACATGGAAACAAGTGAAATACTTATAGTTAAATTCAGTTGTAATAATGTGGGCATGAATCTGCTCGCCCTGTTCCTGAGCTACTAAGCTAGTGCACGCCCTCAGCATATTGCCAAGCATGTGTGTATCAATCTTCGTTCCTGTCTGTTGCATTTCACAAAACAGATCCAGAGCTTTCTTACTCTTCTCTTGCTGCACATATGCTGCAATCATGATTGTCCAAGAGACCATATTCCGTTTAGGCATAATGTTAAACAGATACCACGCATCCTCTATGCTAATGAATCAAAATTTTGCACAGGAATCCTTGTTGTCTACTGAACCTATTCTTATCTTTTAGATTGATAGAATGTTTTTCCTGATGTGCCTCAGTTGGGGACATAATTTGAGTTCGATGGCAACTTGAAGCAATTGCCACCACAATGACCCAAATTAAATTCCGATGGGCTCACTCCACACTCTGCATAGTGAGTAGCCGTTTGTGCCCTTAAGGTTATGGCATTGCAATGGTGAGGCCTCTGGGCTGATTAAGTGATAGATGTTGTTCTTGTCATGACAGAGGTTTAATTTTATCTCCTGATCTGCAAAACAATTACCCTAGAGAAGGATCTACGTGGGCTCAAGGCTTCTTCTTGAGCTTCTTCACGTCCATAGCTCTGATACCATGTTAGATTTTAGGGTAATTTTAAAAATGGCAGTCTCTTTTAATTTCAGTGCTAGAACACCTTAGATCTTAATCACAAACAGAGATAACAGCATAAGGGAATATAGATTTATGACAGACTAAAACAGTAGAAGAAGGAAACTTCAATTCATAAGCAATAGAACATAGATCATAACAGTGATCAAAAAGCCTCTAAGTATAACAGCAGAGATCTATAATCTAATAGATCTATATCAGTAGATCTACAATTGAT
>SNQJ01S0081402.1:52554-64033 GCA_010110895.2 Picea sitchensis
GCAGACTCATTCTCTCTAGGTTGCACTTTGTTTAGTGCCGGAGGAATGGCCTAGATAGGTGAATGGTCCAGGCTCAGAAATCAAGACAGTTATTCTTCCTTGCTTGAGAAGAATAGTCTAGATAGCTCATCATTGATGTTTTACCTTCTGAGGGCAGATGCTCTTCCAGATCTCACAGATGTGAGTGGAAGAACGGCCCAGATGATTCAGTTTATATCATAACAATGTTTTCTGTGCAGGTTGATATCAGATGATATGATTGTTATGGAGACTGTATGTCTCCGGACAGTAGATGTATATTATTGTGGTGGATGTGTTCCACTGATTATGACTATATGTCACTGATCAAGTATCTGCGTGCTACTTGGTGTGGCAGTGTACCACTGGATTGTAGTTGTGTACTACTATGGATAGACACAGTTGTGTTCTATTGAATGACATTGTTTTGATTGCCTTGAAAACTATTAGTATGGTTGGAAATGATTATCAACTAGATGGATGATCAATGGACAGAGATTCCCCAGACGGAAAATGGTCCAGGACATTTATTCTTCTAGGACATATGTCCGGATTAGAAGAATGGCTCTTATGTCACTCTGTGGAGTGAGTGACTTATCCAGCATCATGTCTGATTACTCAGATGGAGTATGGTTTCGAGAGATGATGCAGCTGATGACACCAATAGTGATGATGGTGCTCATGATCTAATCATGAGTTAATCTATACAACTATGTTGATGCTATCGGGTGAATGGTATGTTTGTACTCAAGACCATTACCTTCAATTCCTCCCTAGCTAGGAGGGAGTGTCAATATTATGGTAGCTGCGGGAGGTATTTACCTCCACGTGTAAACCTGACAAGAATAGAATATTCCGGGAAGCAAGAAGAAACCCTAATTAATTGGTTAATAACCCTAGAAGACAAGTCAGCTCAAGAGAATGACTTGTATTGGGTTATTAGCCTCCAAGAGAATAATTCGGCTAAAGGAAATGTTATAAACTAAAGAATTAGTACCCAGAATGAGAAGTCGGCCCGGGCAGTCTACCAGAAATAGTATAAATATAGGAGGCCAGTCTTCATTCTTTCCAGTATTCTCAGAACTGCAGAAGCACACTTGTGCGCACTGCAGTTGGCCAGTTTGTGCGCAAGTTTGGAGGAGAGTTGTTGTTGCAGCTGCTGCAACTAGCAGATTTCGGTTTTGGCTTGGACTCTCTCTTGGTTATGGTTTGGACTCTCTGATCAGCTCTTATTACTCTTGCTTGGTGCGCTATCCTTGGAGAAAGGTGCGCCACCTTTGTTTGGCTATCCAGCCTAGGATTTGCTTTCGGAATGATTCTCTGACAAGATTAAGGTGCTCGGGGGTGGCTTCGGCCTATGGTTGGGTGACAATATTGCTATATTGTTTATGGTTAAATGAGCACATCCATTATATTCTAACACCCAGTTGGTATGATATGACATTGATGGATGCTCATGAGCATGTTGAGGCTCCTAGGAGCACATTGAGGGAGAGCAGGGCTTCGAAGAAGTTTCTGAATTTCATGGCACTGATACGTTACGTCATTGAGGAGGCAGCAGTCCAACAAGTGCAGCAGGATGCCTTAGTGCAGGATGATGTGTATGACATTGTGCCAAGACCGGAGGGAAAGCCAATTCCAGGTGGCTCTTTGAGAAGTACCTTCCTCGCTAAGAGGGAGTCTTGATGTTTGTAGCATCGAACAGGTACTTCTACATGTGTTTGTGTCTAACATGTAGAAGTCGTCATTAATGCCTCTCGAAACTTTGGAAATTCACTTTGATAATTTAACTCTTAAAGTGAATGTCGTTTTATAATTAATGGAGGTTAGTTAAATAAAATGCCTAAGTTTTTGGCATTAGTGAATTTAATTAATTAAATGAATCTTAGCCATTGTTCTAAAGTGAGGTGAGATTTAATCTCAACCATTGATCACTTTGGAGGTTAGGGTTTTGGCTCAACTCAAGATTATAAAAGAAGCCAAGGTGAGAAGAGGAGATACATCCAAGAGAGCAAAGGACTTTTGCTCAAGTGTTGAATCACGAAGGACTGTGATTCTAAATCTCAAATAGGTGAAGGACTTTCACCTAGAGATCAGCTCAAAGGGAGGAAAGTGCAGGTACAGCAGCAAGGAGAAGGAAAATCTGCAGCCAGAAAATCAAAGGACTGATTTATGGATAGCAACAGAAGATCTGTGTTTTTTGTGCAGGTGGGTCGTACAATTCGACAACTCAGAGGGGGCTGAAGGTTGTATAGCCACAGGTCGTACAGCAAGCCGCGAGTTGTACAAATTTCGTTCAGGACTGTATAGCAGTCGTACAGGTGTCGTACAGCACAGATCAGTAACCCAGGGAGGGTCGTACAGCAGCTGAGCTGAGGGTTTTGTCTTTAGGGCTGTTTTTGGCAAGTTTGCAGTTGCAGATTTGTATTTTTCTTAGTGGGCAGATTATTTCCTAGGTTGGGAAAGCCCTTGTAAGCTTGGATTATTTATTAATGAAAAGTTGATTTGAAGAGCAGAAATATGTTGTGTATGTGTCATTGTGAAAATGGTTTTCAGTTTGTTTCCGCTATTTGTTTGAGTTAATTATTTCAGCATTACAAATTATTGAGTTGTAATTTAATTTTCAGCAAGGAAATTTACTAGGAAGTAATTTATCTAGGCTGGAATTGGAAAATTAACAATTAACGGGATGGTGTTCCACTCCTCATGCACATTCTCCTAGGTCATTGGCTCATGGTTTGAGGAGTTTGGTGGCCCTTGCATGTGGATCTATGCCTTTTCACATGCTCCTATGTTGTCCCTCTCTTGGAGGTTTGATATAACAACCGAAGTGGACCTTCTTGCACACATTTCTATGGGATTTCTTGAGGGATGAGTTGGTTATTGCATTAGAGGAAGAGCCTTAACTAACCTTGCTATTTTTGGTATGGTTTTGGCATTTCAAAGTTGTTGACTCATCAAACAGATGGAGCACTCCCCTAAGAGGCATCTTGGCACATGTATAGAGGAGGCCTAACTACCTTGCACATCCCCCTAGGGTGCAGTCTGTTTGGGGATTATTTCATTGTTCGTTGATGTGAGGTTATAAGTACTCTTGCACACTCTTTAAGGGTGCATCTTCTCATGGATTATTTTTTTGTTATCTTGGTCAATGTAGTCCTATCACATACTTCTCAAAGGCACAACCCTTTCATGGATTATTTTATATTGCATGAACAAGTCAAAGTGGCCCAAAGACTCCTTGCACATTTCTCTAGGGTGCACCTCTATTTGGAGGATTATTTTATTTGTTGGTGGTCCCAGATCCAAGAAGGATAACTATCTTGTCACATTTCTCAAGGGCACACCTACTCCAAGGACTATTTGAAATTATTTGTTGGTTAAGGAGTTTCCTTGGAGAGCACCCTCTTTATAGGTGATTGACACTTGGCATTTTCACCATCTTGAGGAGTAATAACTCCCTCTCTTGAAGAGCATTCCATCTCCTTTGACTTCGCACTTATTCATATTTTATTGAAGACCATTCTTGAAGGGCGTTCCAATGAAGAAGAGGACAAGTGGCATAAAGACTTCATTTGCTTGGTCAAAATGGCCTTAATCAAGGAGGCGTTTTTCACATAGAGATGACATGTGGCATGCCCCCCCATCATTGTTGCACTATTTTATTCATTATGAGGGCGTTTTGCTTTAGAGAGCCCTATTCTTGGTTTATTTTAGTATTTTCCTTGAAAAGCGTGGATCTAGATATATTTTATTGTTATCCCTCAGAGAAGAAAGTGGATCTAGACGCCCCTCAATACTATTTTATTGTAAAGGAGATTGAGCTTTGATCTATATAAAAATTTGCTCTCTCCATTTTGATGATGGTTGGATTTGGGGAATTTCTCCCTTGGAGCTTAGTTGAATATGTTGAATTTTAATGCTTAGTTCATGCACATGTGGTTTATTTCAATTTAGCATGTACTTGAACCATAAACAATGCAGCAATACCATACACAAGTGTTGCAGTAACCAAGATCACAAGAAGAATAACCATGCACAAGAACACAAGAGTTTATCCTGGGAAAACCCTTCTCAATCAAGGAAAAAACCCAGCAATCCTTTGCTATAGAGTCAAGAGAAGATCCCCCACACCATAAACCCTAATGCACACAAGAGGGTGTTCTATGACCTTGAAACTTGCGCCCAAGAGAGGTGCGCACTTCAGTCATACAAGTGTTGCTGAAATTATGAGATGACAAGTGAAGTGAGTGAGATCCACAATGGGGATCTCCTCTTATTTATACAAGACTTGACACAGCAATAGGTGTGTCTATTAGCACAATAGGGCCAACCTCTTTCGCTGAATAATATAATTAATCATTACACAATATTAATTATCTTTTACATGGTGGGGCCGACTTGTACCCTTTACAATACAAATTAGGGTTACAACAAATCTTACTCTCAGACAATATAGCAAGGATCCACACATCCTCTAGTGCTCAGCCACTAGGGACACATCCACCTGTGCTCAGCCACAGGGACGTCACTCTCAACAGATTAAGTCAACTAAGTCCACGGGAGTACCATCTGGAGAACCATCTCAAGCCGACTCAACTAAGTCCATAAGAGTACAAGGCAGGAGACCATCTCAAGCCGACTCAACTCAGTCTAGAGGAGTACAAGGCAAGAGACCACACGTCATCACAACTCAGTCCAGAGTCTGACGTACACCCATCACATGGCCACACTCAACACATGGGCTCTCTCATATAGATCGTCTCAACTCAATCCATAGGAGAAGGACCTAGAGAATGTCACACGATGGTGCAATCATCAACACTCCCTCTCAGCTAGGGAGGCATTCTCCACCAGGCCAAGTCTCTCACGGAAGTACTCGAACTTCGTCCTGGCAAGCAGTTTGGTGAAGACATCTGCAACCTGCTCGTGTGTAGAAAGGTATTGCACAGGCACTGCTTTCCTCTGCACCATATCTTAGATTATGGATATAATTGTATTTGATCTCAATATGTTTCGATTTATCGTGAAACACAAGATTCTCGGAGAGCTTCACACAACTCTGGTTATCGCAATGGATAACGGTAGAATCCATCTCATGACCAAATAAATCTGCAAGGAGCTTGTGAAGCCACACTGCTTCACGGACTACCACACATAATGCAATATACTCTACTTATGCGGTACTCAAAGCCACAGAGCTTTGTTTCCTACTGCACCAAGAAACCATGGCAGACCCCAAAGTCAAACAACAATCAGATGTGCTCTTCCGGTCCACTGTGCTCCCTTCCCAATCTGCATCGACGTATCCCTGCAATCTCATGTCTACACCGGAGGCATATCTCAGGCCATAATCAATTGTGCCTCGTAGATATCTCAACACATGCTTCGTTGCTATCCAGTGTGTCTGTCTCGGCTGACTCATAAACTGGCTGAGCACACTCACTGCATAGCATATATCAGGTCTGGTGTTAACCAGATACATCAATGATCTAATCAGTTGTCTGTAGAGATGTGGATCAATCTTGCCTGAATCAGTAGAAGCCTTGTTCATTTTCTTCAAATTCATCACCATCGGTGTAGGCATGGATTTGCAGTCCATCATCCCGAATTTCTTCAATATCTCAACTGTATATTTTACTTGACTCGGGAAAATCTCATCAATCCTCTGCCATACTTCTAGTCCTAAGAAGTAGTGCATCATACCAAGGTCCTTCATCTCGTATTCAAAAGTTAATGCATGCTTACATTTTGCAATAAGACTTTCTGAACCGGTGAGGAATAGGTCATCAACGTACAGGACCAAAATCAAGCACTCATCACCAACAATGTGATAGTATAGGTTGGGATCAACAACACTCTTACTTAAGCCCAAGCTCATCAAGGATACATTTAATGACTATTTCCACAAGTAGGCATCCTTACAGAAATACCTGTCTGAGCTACAAACACTAACAGTGCCCAAGTACTCTCAAGGAAACTCAGGACACAACTGGTCAATTAGAAGAGAATTTTACTGCCTCGAGCAAAGTGGATCTATTCGGTTCTTCAAAGGCATCAACATCCAAGTCTAAAACTAAACCAAGAACTTTAAATTCAACGGATCTAGCTCTTGATGACATGACAACCTTGAAAGAAACCTTGAAGGAACTCACTACATCCCTTAACCAGCAACAAATAGTGACAAACAATAGGTTTCTTCATTAGGAAAGAAGTCTTTAGAATCAATTTCAGAGAAGGAATACATGATGGGATAGAAATAGACAACATCAAGATCAAAGACTTCATGTTCCTCTAAATCCTCCTAATATGGTCAATGAAGAGAATTCTCCATGGTGTAGGAAATTCCAAGATTTGCATGATGAGGGATCATGTCGAGCACCTAAAATTGTTGGAGCAGTTGCTAATGATGGGTCGGATGCCTTGAATAGTCTTAATTGCAATGATAAGGAAAATTTCATTTGTAACCTCCAAGGAAAATCTTTTATTGATAAAATGAAATAGATAAAGGGAAAAAGTATAGAAGCAGATAAGCTCACAAACATGTATGGCCCTATGCCTACACAAAAGGAGATGAGGAAGATAACAAGAGAGAGGATTTTGAATACATATGAAAGAAGAAATCCAATTGGTGTTAAGAAGCCTCAACCTRGGAAACAAACTTTTAGGGSTCTCAGATTGATAAGCAACATGTTGTATCAAATGAGGCTACTAATGGTTCCTCTTCAGGAAATCAATCTACGAACTTAGATTTTGATTTAAATATTGATTTGGTAAGTGATTTGTCCAAGATAAAGGTCCATGTTCCTCTCCTTGAGTTAGCTAAGATCCTACCCCGGTGTTAGATTTTCATTAGTTTTGTTAACATTGGATTTACCATAGCATTTTTATCTTCTTTTAACATTCAATAACCATATACTGAAATATATAAGCAACAAATAAACAAGCACAAGAAGACACAAAGATTTATCCTGGGAAACCCCAAACTCATGGAAAAACCCAGCCAACTTTTCTTAGAGAGATTATTCCAATACAACCATGAACAAGCTCTATTCACAAGAGCAAACCAACAATGAAGAAATCTTGATAAAAAATACTTATCTCTTCTTCTTGTCAAACCCTAGCGAGGGTAGACAACTAAATAGCACCACAAAAATGGCACAAGATAGGCGCATCACTAGAGCAAGGTAGCACACCACAGAACTGGCACAACTGGCAATTGACAACAGCAACTGCAACTGCAATTGCAACTGGCACTGCAACTGCAGTTATAACTAGCACAAAGCAACTGGGCAGCACCACACAATCTTAGCGCAACTCTTCCAGAGGTAGCGCACAAGAGAAACCACCAAGAGCCACCAAGAAAATCCTTCCCTAAGTAGGGCGCACTCTCCAAGAGAACCTGAAACCAGAAATAGAAAAATTGTTGCAACTGCAGCTACAACTGCCTAATGCGCACTGCAGAAGGAGAATTGTGTGTCTGTACAAATGAAATGATCTAGCCCTGTATTTATACTAATTTGGGCACATGTCTGGGGCCGACTTCTTATTCTGGGTCTTCACATTTACTTTATTATTTCTGTTGGCCGACTTCTATTCCTGGAAATTATATTTCCACTTTAATTATTTCCTGTGAGCCAACTTCTCTTCTGTGGTCTTCTATTTCACTTTATTCTTTTCCGAGGTGTTCTTCAATTGTTCAATGGTCTTTCTTTGACTTCTTGGAATCTTCTTCTTCTCTAAGAAAAGTTGTCCAGGAGGGAATACCTCCCGCAGCTACCAAAACATCAACACCCGAAAGGAGAAGTTGAAGAGAATTTTAAATGAAGGAGAAGTGAGTGAGGATTGCCATGTTGTTCTCTAGTCAATGAATCAAGGTAGAAACAATTATGATCATGCTCCTTTCTACATCACATTGGTTATAAATGATTTATTCTTTTGAAATTGTATGCTTGATTCAGGAGCATCAACGAATGTAATGACTTTGAAAGTGACGAATCGATTGGGTCTTAAGACTACTCGTCTGTACAAAAATGTGCGTGCCATGGATTCTAGAGAAATTAAGGTGTGTGGCTTGATTAAGGACCTTCATGATAAGTTAGTTGCATATCTCAATATTTCACCACTTATGGATGTGGTTGTCATAGAAATGTGTTTGATCTATGGGGTATGCTCTTGTCCAAAAAGTGGATTGCAAGCCTTGGTGGTAGTATTCAAATGGATCTTTCTTATGCCACTGTACCCACATGTGAAGGTACTTATGTAACCTTATACAGGGAACCTCCTATGAAGTATCATGTTGAAGATCCCAAGGATCCAATGAATTAATTTATTTGCGAGGATGATATGGGAAGCTATGTTGTCCTTGCCCATACGTTAGCCCCTATGGTTGAAAATGCTTCTGGAGATAAAGGTGAGAAGGCTTGGAAGATGCATTTTGATGGAGCCCAATTTAGAATAGGGGCAGAAGATGGAATTGTGTTTACATCTCCTGAAGGTAATACTTAGAGATTTTCATACAAATTGTGATTTGATTGTACAAACAACATAGTTGAGTACGAGACATTATGCTTAGGTCTGGAACTTTCAAGAGAAATGGGAATTAAAGTAATAAAGGTCATTGGTGATTCAAACCTGATTGTAATACAAGTTAAAAATCAATTTGCTACAAAGAGTACCAAATTAAAAAGGTATGGGCATGTAGTGTGGGATTCCATTGACTTGTTTAATGCTTTTTCTATCGAAGCAGTCTCGAAAGAAACAGAATGAGAGAGCAGATTCATTGGTTGTCGCAGCTTCGACATTGCAACCTTGTGATGAGTTGGAATCTAGTGAGAATAGAATGGAGATCATCGTTAGGCCCTCTATTCTCGACAACTATGACCATTGGCAGATCTTTCATGATGATGCTCAAGTGATCAAGTTTCTAAATAATTTGCAAGAGTTTTCAGAGATTCAAATAAACTGACAAGGTGAAGATGATGAAGAGCTTGAAGTGATAGAATTGAAGGATAATAAGTTCACGAAAGATGTCCTTCCTTTTTAAAAGGTTTTTGTGGGTCATGACATGTACAAAAAGAGAAAGGAGGTAAGTAAGCCCGAGGATAGTATTGAAATCAATATTGGATCAATAGAAAGTCTGAAACTGCTCTGGATGGGAAAGAATGCTTCAGCAAATGAGAGAAGAGAAATAGAGAATCTTATCAGAGAATAAAAGGATGTATTTGCCTAGACATATGATGGCCTCAAGGCTTATAAAGGGGATATAATTTGGCACATTATTCCATTGAAGAATGATGCCAAACCATTCATACAAAAGCAGAGGCGGATCAAACCCAAATTAGCTCCTCTAATCCAAAAGGAACTTCAAAAAATGTTGACTGCCCAAATTATAGCTCCTACAAGGCATTCTTCCTAGGTAGCAAATCTAGTAGTAGTGAGAAAGAAGAATGGGGAAATCAAGTTATGTGTTGATTTCAGAAGTTTAAATCAACTTTCTCTAAAGGATAACTACCTGCTTCCAAATATAAAATATCTATTACAGAGAGTGACTGGACTAGGTATGTTGTCCTTGCTAGATGGTTTTTCGAGCTATAATCAGATTCTAGTTAAAGAGGAGGATCAACACAAAAAAGCTTTTACTACACCATGGAGAACATTTGAGTATAAAAGGAAGCCATTCGATTTATCAAATGTTAGGTCCACCTTCCAAAGAGCTATGGATTTTTCCTTCAAAGATATTATCGACAACATTATTGAAATTTATCAAGATGATTTAATGGTGTTCTCCAAGGACAAGAGTGAGCATGTGATGCACCTCATGCAAGTTTTCAAGAGATGTAGGAAGTATGGGATATCATTGAATCCAAAAAAGTTTGTTTTGGGGGTAGATGAAGCGAAACTTCTTGGGCATATTGTATCAAAGGATGGAATAAGAGTTGATCCTGAAAGGGTAGAAGCCATCAAGAAAATCTCATTGCTAGAAAATAAAAAGAAAGTCCAATCATTCTTCGACAAGATCAATTTTATTAGAAGATTCATCCCTAGCTTTGCAGAGATAACAAAGCCAATATCCAATTTACTAAAGTAAGATTGTGAATTCAAATGGAATGATGAGGATCGAAAGTCATTCCAAATGATAAAGGAAGCAATAACATCAACTCCAATTTCAGTAAGCCCAAACTATTCAAAGGGATTTCATATTTTTTCATTTGCATCAAAAGATACCATTGCAAGAGTTTTGTTGCAGAAAAATGATCAAGGTATGGAACAACCAATTCCCTTTATGAGTAAGGCATTGAGAGATTCAGAACTAAAGTAATTAATAATGGAAAAGCAAGCATATGCTTTAGTTCAATCTCTAAATCATTTTAGGAGTTACGTTGGGTATTCAAAGATTATTGTATATGTTCCTCGTGCAGCTATGAAGGATACTCTTGCTCAGCAAGATTGTCTAGGTATAAGAGGAAAGTGGGTTTCAAGAATTCAAGAATATGACATGAAAATAAAACCCACCAAAATAATTAAAGGACATGGTTTAGCAAGAATGTTGACAGAAGCTAATGAAAGGACTTTAAATATTGATGGTGTTAACATTGTTGCTGCAGTTTTGGACAAGTTGGAGCATCACATTTGGTATTTGGATATTGTGTGTTACTAGGAAAATCTTTGTCTAGATAATTTGAGTGATTATAAGAGAAGGGCTCTTAGGTTGAAGGTATCTAAGTATTGTTTGACTCAAGGAGGTCTAGGATGGAGGAACCCTGATGGTTTGGTGCTCAAGTGTGTTGATAAGGATGAGTCTAGAAGACTCGTGATAGACTTACATGTGGGATTTTGTGGTGGACATTATGTTGCTAGGATGACAACACATAAGACCTTGAGAGCAGGTTATTACTAGCCACAGTTATTGCAAATGTCCATTGTTTCATCAGATCATGTCAGACTTGTCCATTGTTTACAGGAAGGCAGTGTTTGGCAGCCTTACCTTTCCAGCCGATGGTTGTAGAGTCATCCTTTCAACAATGGGGCCTATATTTCATAGGAGATTTCAAAGAAAACTCTAGCAATGGTTTTCGATGGATTTATACAACCATAAATTATTTTACCGGGTGGGTTGAAGCCATTCCTACAAAGAAAGTGGTGATTGAGTTTTTAGAAGATACGATAATTACTAGATTTGGTGTGCCAACAAAAATCACCACAAATAATGCCAAGGATATCAGTTCAATGTAATTGTCAAATTTGTTGAGTATGGTATTATCCTCTATCCCATTCATCAAACTATTACCCTCAGGGAAATGGTTTGACAGAGTCCAACAAGAAGAAACTTGTGACGAACATAATAAGAAGTCATGGGATAGAAAGATCAAGCAAGATTTGTGGGCATATTGTACCACGAAGAAAGAAGCCATGGGAAAGAGCCCCTTCGAGTTGGTGTATGGAATGGATGTTACATTGC
>SNQJ01S0081403.1:0-35447 GCA_010110895.2 Picea sitchensis
TTCTGCTTAAATATAACTACTACAATTACATTAGAGCATATGTACATATATATAGTGTTTAGTAATTAGTTAGTTATTTCTCTCTTTTATTTGTTTCTTTTAGGATTCTTAGATTGGCTAACGGAGCCATTAAACCCATCAGAACGAGTTACACCAAATGGCTTGAGTTATTTAGACAACCCCGGACTGGACTCACTCTTCTAGTTGATGGACGGTCAATTTCGCCTATCAACACATAGCAAAACAAGTCAGCCCCCTATTTTCAGAACAAGGCCATATAGGATACTACATGAAATTCATATGAGGATATGCACAAATAACTACACCAATGGAGACGTTGTTGAATAAGGAAACTAAATACCAATGGAATGAGGAATGCCAGTAGAGTCTAGAAATTTTTAAAGAGAAGATGGTTACTACGCCGATTTTAGTCTTTCCAGATTGGGAAAAATAATTTCATGTGCATGTGGATGCATCTGCAATAGCTTTAGGAGCAGTATTAACCCAAACAGGAGAAGGTGAAATACATCACCCTATTTCATTTGCAAGCATAAATTTATCATATTTAGAACATAACTAATAATACTACAAGAATGGAAGGGCTAGCTATGATGTATGCTTTGTAGAAATACATACATTACTTGTTAGGGAAACATTTCAAGATTTTTACCAATCATTCAACTCTAAGATACTTATTCAATAAGCCAGTGTTGGGGGGAAGGATATGTAGATGGCTACGTTTGTTCCAAGAATTTGATTTTGAAGTTGTGGTGAAACCTGGAAGATTGAATGCATGACTAGATCACTTATCCAGGATAACTAAAGGAGAAGAACCTAGTAACTTGGAAGAAAACTTTCCAGATTCCCAATTGTTTTCAATACAGATAGTTGATGAGTATTTTACTGACATTATTGAATTTTTGAGTATAGGGTTTTCACCAAGAGAATTTGCTACTGCGCAGAAGAAAAATTTGGTGGTTAGAGTTGTAGATTATTAGTTGATTTTAGGTCATTTATACAAACTAGGAGTAGAAAGCATCTTGAGAAGATGTGTGATGGAGCATGAAAGGCCTATCAATTTAGAAGAGTCACATGAAGTAATTCCAGGAGGGAATTATGCAAGAAAATCTATCATGCAAAAAGTATTGCATGCAGGATTATGGTGGCCAACAATTCATAAAGATTCAAAGGATTTCTGTCAAAAGTGTGATATTTTTCAAAGAGTTGGGAAGCCATCTAGGAGGGATGATATGCCACTGAGACTACAAGTTAATTTATAGGTGTTTGATAAATGTGAAGTAGATTTTGTAGGTCCAATTAATCCACAAACAAGAATATCAAGGGTCGGATATATTATTATAGCGACAAAATATTTAACAAGATGGGTTGAGGCAGCACCATTAAAGGATTGCAATGCAGAGACTGCAACGTGCTTTTTATTTGAACATGTAGTGACAAGGTTTGAATGTCCAAGAATATTGATGAGTGATCAGGGGACTTACTTCATCAATGGTAAAATTGAGGCAATGCTTGATTAATTTCAGACACATCACTAGAAGAGCACTCCTTATCACCCTCAAGAAAATGGAATAGTGGAATCCTTCAACAAGATTTTGGAGAATTCCTTGACAAATATTTTCAATGTGAACAGAGATGATTAGGATTTGAAGGTACCAGTGTACTTTGGGATTATAGAACTACCTGCACGAAGCTAACATGGAAGACACCCATTAGACTAGTGTATGGACATGATGCAATAGTTCCCTTAGATTATTTGATACCAAGTATGTGCATTGCAACAATTACAGAGATGAAAGAAATGGTCGCATCGCAGGAAATATTGGCTCAACTGATGGAATTAGAAGAGGACATAATCATGGCATATTTTCATCAGGAGGTACATAAAGAAAAGGATAAATCATGTCATGACATACATATCAAAAAGAATAATTTTAAGGAGGGAGATCCAATTCGCCTCTATGACAGTAAGTATTTGCAACACCCAGAAAATCTCATAATGCATTGGTTAGGGCCATATTAGATAAATTTTATCACAAATGCAAGTACTGTACAGTTGCAAGACTTAAGAGGAAAGGAATTTCAAGGAATGGTGAATGGTAGTTGACTGAAACTGTATAGGGACAGTCAACCTACTAACCCTCAGTAGTTGCAGCACAACAAGTAGACATGTACATATTGTAAATACTAGGAGTTAAAAGAAGAAAAAGGAAGAAAAAAATAGAAAAATGAAGAAAAAACCAAAAACAAGTAGTTAGAGGAATAAATGATACATAGATAGTTGGAAATGACAGTGCGCAGCAAAACAAAAAATGGGTATGAAAGAATTCATAAGACTATGCGCAAAAAAATTAAACACAATGCGACAGAACGAAGAAATAATCAGAAAAGTAGAAAACGGGTAAATGGAAAAGAATGAACTCATCAGAGCATTAAGGACAGAGTTTGTAAAGAGGAAAGAGACTAGTGAAGGAAAACCACTTGTGATTTTTGAGCAACTGAGGAACAGAGAACATAAGAGTGAAAATAGAGGGTGATTAAGAAAGAGAGAAAGTTAGTCGCATGTAAGGAAAGAAAACATGGAACATGTTAGCACTGAGAGTCGCCCTCAGATTGCAAGAGGATAAGACCAATACCCATCAAAGGTTTGTGGATGTAAATTAATGATTAAAGGTGAAATGGCCAAAACTCAACATAAGATTTGTTTAACACAGAAATTTGGGCTAGCATGCATAAGCAAATGAGGTTTTGATTAACTTCAGTTAGTGGTTTAAGGATAATGATGAATAGAAGGAAGACTTAGTGAGGAAGGTGGATAAATCTAGTATAAGCATCAAGCCTTCAAGCAGTTAGGTGAAGAAAAACTCAGTCACGAGAACTTCTTGAACTTAAAGTTTAGAACACTGAAAAACATTCATAGCAACATTATAATCAAACATCCATTATAAGACAACCACAACATCTCATATGGATCATCCAATCATGAGCATTTCAGAGTAAGAAGAAAACAAGATGATGAAAAGAGGTTGACTTCTATTAATGAAAATATCGCAGGTCTCATACATAACCAGAGAAAAGCTTTGTTTAGTCAAAATATTACAAAATAGGTAGCTCTTCTCAACCATTCGAACTCCAACATATCATTCATATGATGTATTTATAATAAAAATAGTAGAAAACAACTAGAGGTGCGAGTTGGCCTTCCTATCCTAGGATTCTCCAAAAAAAACTACTAGTCTAACATCTATACAAATAGATCTAAAAAACTACTAAAATCAAGGATACTTTTGGCAACAACTCTAACAAAATATAAATGCCATGTATTGTTGTTTCTTGGGCGCATCTTCTCCAGTGCCATGTGTCCTCTAATTATGTATGTTGATCTCCAGCTACCACCTGTTAATCTTTGGTTCCATCCAAATCATCAAAGCCAGTTCGTAGCACCATTCTGTAGCATCCTTCTATAAAAATTCTCTACAGATTCCGTAGAACCCTCCTATAAAACTGTTATGCAGGTTTTGTAGCACCTTTTCTATGTCTGGCTAGGTGATTATGTAGCACCTTTGGTAGCGCAAATACAGAACAGTCTGTGTAGATGATTCTGTAGTGCCAGACACTATGAAATCTCTACATTTTTCCAGTGTTATGCAACAAATCCTCAAAAACAAAAAAATCCTTAGTAGATGAACTATGAGCCTGTAGATTCCTCGAGTAGGTGAAAATATCATATTTCCTTGAACACTTCCAACTTGCAAAAAGTAATCATCACCAAAAATGGATCTATCATACTCTCCATTTACTTTTTCAATCTTGCAATCTTCCTTGTTGCAGGAGAACTTCCCTCTGTCACAACAACATCTCTTTATTTTGCAGGGGAATTTCTTTCTATTACAGTTTGTGCTAGAACATTCAAGTTCCTCTAGGATAGATTATCTTTGAAAGGATGCAATTCTTATTTGAACTTTCTATTCTAGGAATGAATGCTTATGTTTTTCCTATATAGAGTTTTAATTTTCCTATGAAGAGGCAAGAATCTTCTTGCTAAAAAAATTTCCAGATCAAGTGTTTCATTGTACATGTCCATGAGCTCCTTCATCTTCCTTCTCTTAATCAAAATTTATTCCTTCAAACGGGCAACTCATTTTCTAGCATCCCTGAGTTGTCTAATTAATCTCTTGAAAGTGGGATTATCAAGGGGATTGATGATGTTGATGACTTCAATAGGCTTCTTAGTGGCTTCACCATTACCTTTTTCTTTCTTCTAAACAGAGGCTTTGGTCATGACCTCAATAGGCTTCCCAATAGTGTCACTTTTACTTTTAACTTTCTTTGGGACTGAAGCCTTGGGTATGACTTATGTTTCAACAACTTCCTTGTGGGTTGATGATCTAGTAAAAGGCCTTCTGACTCTGGTCTTAGATGTTACAACAGGTGAAGGGAAATCCAATTCTCTCCCCTTCTTGGCTGTGGTTTTGGTAGATCAAGGAACTTCTTCCAGATTAGGTGCAGGATGAGGTGAAAATTCTCATTGTGGGGAGTGATGGACATCCCTCTTTTCTTCTTCAATTTCCTTAGGAGTTTCTTTGTCTTGGGTAGTAGGTTCTCTCTTTCTCTTCTTACATGTTTCTTCTTGGGAAACACTACTAGCTAGAAAAGGGATCTGCATCTTGGATTGAGGGGTAGAGGCTATATCTCACTGCAGATTGGAAGAGACAATGAATTTTTCCCAAGACAGTTTTATTTTCTTCAACTCTTCCATAACCATCATCCTGAACAACCCAGAATGGAAACCACTAGTGTCCACATCCTTGGACTTGTCTTGGACCCTATCAGTCATCTTTCCCAGACTTCTTAACAGATAAAAAGGGATATTCATTAAATCCTTACCAGTGAAATGTAGAAAGAGTCTAATGTGATATTGGTATATCATGTTAAATCTCCCCTCACATGTAAATCATCTCTGGATAATCTTCAACATTTTATTAAAACCCTTAACCAGGAGGCTTCTAGGAACTCCCTTAGACAAATTGTCTTTCTGATATTCTGGCTTGAGGAAATCCTTGGAAAAGTCTCCATTGAGAATCATGGATTTGAACCACCTCTCACCAGTGTTGGGTATCTCAGTGGTTGTTGCAATAGTGGCCTCAGATACCTCCAACTCAAGGGTTCCTACCTTGGCCTTAGTGCCATCAAAGTTTAAGGAAAAGTGCCTTGCTACTTCAGGGTGTCCCCTCTGCATGTTTTGACATAAACATGGGAAACCCACCCTTTGGAAAACCTCCCTGATCATAGGCTCAACATCAAACAGATGCATGTCAGAAGGCTCAATCTTGACCACACTCCCACCCTTGTGATATTTCTTCTTTTGAGGTGTATCCATGGATAGAAGTAGGAGATCAAAAATAGTAATGCTATCAGAGGTAAGGAAATCAAACAGAGGCAAATGTCTTTTAATCTTTGAAGGTGATCCTTAATTGGTATTTCAGGGATTTCCTCCAATTCACTTCTGAATTATAAAGAGATTGGCCTGATGGCTTAAAATGGGGAAAAAGATACTATGAGAATTGATATGTAGGGATTTTTGGCCCCTGACAAGGTTTTGGGAGATACTTGGTCTTGATTTACCATTTTTGGGACTTCGACAGCCTGTCGAAGGAGGAGAGCAAGACAAAGTGGAGATCACGGGATCTCGGCCCCCTTTCTGGGTCCTTTTTGGGTTTTGGGATAATGTAAAGGGAATGGGATGTCAAACCATGGGTTTACCCATGCTTAGGCCTTTTGTAAAGTATAAATAGAAGTCTAGGCAATGTAAGGAGAGGCCATTGTTGCTACATGCAAAGTAGATCTGTGTGATCTAAGTAGGATAGTCTATGTGATTGTTGTGTTTTGAGCATGCTGAGAACTTGTAGAGCTAAGTGTTGAGTGAACGAACTATGTATTAGATCTACTCGAGGAAGGAGAATCTGGCAAGGTGCGCATAGATCTCTTTTCCTATGCAGAGTAGGATCTTGGTGCTCTGTGCCTGTAACTGATTGATAGAAGCTAATAAAGAAGAAAAGTTGGTGGATGTAGCCCCAGGGTGGAGGTGAACCATGTATATGTTTTGTTTCTTTGATTGGTGAAATGTATTGATGTGTCTATGTGTTTACTTGCTTAGTGCTTTGATATATGGTAGATAGATCTATTACTATTATGTGCTTAATGACCTTGATGAATGCTAGATCTACTTTATATGTATATGCTTAGTGATTTTATATATTAGATCTGGTTTACTACTGCACTGTTTTAGGGTTTGGATCTGTGCTATGAATGAAGGTTGAATGCTAATGATTAAGAGTTGCTAAGTGCTTGTCTAAGTGTTATAATCATAGATCTTTGTCCCAACTAAGGTTATAGACACTTGAGTCTTGCAACCACCCTTGCCTCTACCTCAGGTGAGACTTCATCTACTTCGCAGGTGTTGCCGAAAGGGATGGTAGTTAGGGATTTATTGGTGTTCTCTTGAGCATTGAACCCTGGGTCTTCCCCTGTGCCAACAAATGGTTCCATTGTCAGGACCTAAAGATGTGATTTTTGGGAACTAAGGAAAAGGAAAAGGTTTGTGCGAAGGTCTAAACTAAAACTGTGGAAGCTCTATGCGTAGATCTATCATTGTGGTGCACATTGATCTACTTTTTGAATCTTTGTGCTAAGAAGGGAACTAGATCTGAAATAAAAAGAGGTAATATACAAGCTATGTGCTCGGATAAAGGTAAGAATAGTAAAAATTTTTAGATCTGAAAGCTTTGTGTTCTTAAGTAAGATAAGTAGAAATTTTTGTTTCTAAAGTATGGATCTAGGTATGTTTGACAAATTCTTCCCTAGCTTGAAAAGTAGGATGTTGATAAATGAAATAAGAGTTTATATGAGTAGATTTGATAAGAATAATGAAAGATATGTTATACCTATGCATAGAAAGAATGTTTGGACTGACAAATGGATGCAGGATCCTAGAAAGAAATTTTTGCAGGTTAGCTACTATGATCCTAGCGCATAGTATAGGAAAGGATGGGGATCATTTAAGAGAAAGAGGGGATTAACTCTTCGTTACAGTTGCATAAAACTAGGACATCTTTCTAAGGAATGGCCTGGGAGAAAACCTAATTGTCTCTGTTGCAAGGCTATGGATCATGAAGTACTGGAATTCCCTAGAGTGATTGCTAAGGTTGAAAAGATGAATATGAGACAAGAAGACCCTGAGGAATATCAAGAGACTAAGATTATATAAGAACCCTAGAAAGAATCAGATATTGTATTGCTGAAAATGAAAGAAACCCTGAACGAGCATGAAGACATCAGTTTATCAGAGATCTTCAAAGAAAAAGAGAAAATCGAAGTAAGAATAGGAGACTTTGACATAGACTGTGTTCTAGATGAGAAAACACATGTGAATATTATGATAGAAAGAACTTGGGAAACCCTAGGAAAGCCTGCTATGATCCCTTCATTAGGAGGAATAGGCTTTTTTAAAGGAAAAGTGGTAACTCTATGTGGAAGGATTACCGAGATAGCTATGAGTACCCATGGAACTTCAACAAAAGAAGAATTTGAGTTTATTAAGTTTATTGAGAACAACACCCCATTTCCCATTTTTTTAGGCAAGACCTGGATTGAGAAAGACCAGCTCTGAAGGCAAGAAGAAGAGAAATCTCTAGAACAGAAGAAGCAAGAGTTAAACTAATTCATGACCAGGAGAATAACACACTTGATCAAAGAACAGGAGAACATATCGAAGCTATTCAGGGCTAGAGACTTGAATGTCTAAGTTGAAAGGACACTAGAATAGGAGAGTAGATCACCTACTCCAGAGCCAATGAAGGAAGAAGTACCAATCCTGAGTCCTGTGAAGGACATTCAACAGTGCAAAGTCACTATGTACTACTACTATGGAATCAGAATGGGAAAAGTACTACTGAGACGAAGCTTACTGGAAAGAAAGATAGAAAATTAAGTAAGAAGAAAGATAAGATCGAAGGGTTACATAAGGTTCCAAAGGAAACCTCACAGAAGGAAAATTTTCAAAATTGGAGCTTCGTCAAGATATCAAAACAACAACACATGGCACTTTTCCATGGTGAAGCAATATTGTCGTTGGGGACATTATAACCATTCGGTTGACACTTCGAAGGGATGGAAAGGCATTTATGGTCAACCATATTGCCATCAGACCATTAGAACCATGCCATAATGGACAACATAGAGTTAATGAAGGCTTCATACCCGTTGCAAGCGACCCGTTGTCGAGTTACCTATTTATCCCATCGTGCTACACACTGAGAACACTTTTGCTAACCGAGAGTTTGAGCCCGCGGATTAAGTCAATCTTGCACAATGATCATCGCCTTGTTTCCATATATTTCATTGCAATGTCTACTTTAGTGAGAACCCGATTTGGTTAATCTTGAGCGTATGTTTGAGGAAATTAGCACGCTTGAAGAATCTATGAAGGAAGTACTTGTCGACCTCAAGACTGAGAGAATCATGTCTGAAAGAAGGATTTCTATGGGTGTACAAGAATCATCGATAGGAGGAGTACAAGCCTCTCCATTGACTAATAATAGATCCAGACCATCCTGAGTTGGAGCAGGAAGAAGAACCAAGCACAAGGATGACTTGGTCAATGCGAAGTTGATCCCATCTATACTACCTGCCTACTTAACACCTCTGACCAGTGCGATCAATAGAGACAGTGTACCTAGATATTTTGAGTACGCCTTGATCACTGCATACCTCTCGAAGGGGATATGCGCAGTTCGAGCAGACCAAGATAAGATTGCAGCATTAAATTTCAATGACTTCAACCTCGAAGTTCTCAAGGTTTATGGTATGCTTTCCCCACATAAGTACTTGACTAGGACTAAAGGGAAAAACTCAAAGATCATCCCTCAGCAGTGGACTATGGACCTCACGCAGTCCACCCTGCTGAACATTATGAATATTCCCCACTTTGGAAGACACCAGGAGGTGAAAGCATGCGTCAAGCTGCTGCTATCTTGTTACCATAGTGGTTATTTGTGGTTAAACTATCATATCACAGTGGATTTGACATTGAACAATTGGATCACCGGGCTTAGTATGCAAGGACCTGATCCACATGACTATTACCCTGGAAAAGCTGCAGACCGCGCACTAGCTCAGATGATTAAGGACACCTATGGCGATGTCGAGAAGGGAACGCGAGGTTATAAAGTATCTTCTATTGAGAGTGGTGCAGTGCGCCTCTCTTGTCAACTTATTGTAGGGAAGTTAGAAAGAAATAACCAACCTACTCAAGTCATTGGCTTTGTATTCGACCTCGCAGGGAAGTGTGCAGAAGGACTTCAAATGAACTAGGTGAATTACCTAGTGAACCAGTTAGAACTTGACTGCAGAGAGGCCTAGGATCAAGGGTATGAATTTCATTTTAGCTGGTTATTGATCCTGATCGCATTCATTGCCTAGGAGATGGTGGAAGGTGCGACCATCCCCGACATAGAGCCTTTTAAACCATTGGTTGTGAAGTTCAGTTCACTATGGTACTCAAGCGATATGAATAAACAGTGGCAGTCCAATGTTGTTTTTCATACCTACTACAACCAGCTAAAGGAAACCATCCATTCTAAGCCTCGAATGACTCTGAATGCTCTACATCGGTTCAGGCCCATGATGAAGTTTAGTGTGTATGCACATTTTATTTACATCACACCGCACACTGACAAACACAAGCAACAACTCCAATCCTGTTATAATATGATGGAGGAGGAATTGGAGGAGATCACTAAGGAATGGTCAGCAGACCTCCTTATTCCAATAGACCCTGCAGAGATATCTGACATTGACAACCCAGAAACTACTCAGGATACCCCCAGACCTAGTAGGACAAAGAAGACTGAAGAAGTCCAGGATATAGACAGCACATCTGTGAGGAGTGCTTCCATATCACCAAAGAAAGGAGGTGATGGAGAAGAGTTAGAATAAGTCGAACAGAAGAAAAAAGACAAGGTTCATCCCCTGAAGAAGAGGAACGGTTTGCCTCCGAAGCGTTTCTCCCGAAAGAAACCGAAAGCTCCAGTGACCAAGATGCAAACTACATTGACCTCGAATGACTTTAATTTCATCACAGCATCCCTAAATGATGCTTCATTGGAAATATTAGAGAAACAGGAAGCTAAGAAGAAGAGATGCATGAACGAATTGAGACTAAGCTCTAAGGAGTACAACGAGTCCTTTAGTCTATCCACATAGTCTTTACTACACCCCTGCCATCAGGAGATGAGCCAGCTCAACTCCACCGCCTAGCTGAGACAGTCGAAGCTTTCCTCCGACAAGCACGAGAATAAAAAGCGCAAGCCACCTAGGTTTTGGCACAAGTACAGGGAGTCCTTGTAGAATAATGCAGTGCTACAGAACAGGAGAAGAGTGCTCTCCAAGCCAAGTTCAATAAATAAAAATCACAACTGCAGCAAGGAAAGGAATAGTTTCTCACCGAGAAACTCAAAGTGAAGGAAGTAGTCAGCAAAGCACTTCACTCTGTAACAATCATCGAAGTAAAGGCCAAAGACCAAGTTACACAAAAAGTAGTACAACTTGAAGAAGTGATCAAATAGCTACAACAACGCATAGCATATTTGGAGCTACGTGTAGTACCCGAGACCCCTCAAGATATAAGAGACCAAAGGGAAGCTACTTCCCGAAGCACAGTTGAAAGATTAAAGGCTCTTACCTTGGAATGTAAGAAGCTCACTAATTGCAGTGCCCTGACATATTAATGACTCATTGAGAGTCCAAAATTAAGAACACTAGAGTTGCAACTCCAAGAGGTGAAGTATCAAGCTGAGAAGATACAGGAGCAGCTGAATTCCCTGTCAGTTGTGGAAAGAATGAAGCGCTCCAAAGAGAAATGTAATGCACAGTAGTAGATACATACTATCCAGATCAGAGTTATAGAGATAACTCAGAAACTCCAACTTCTACAAGATAAGTCCTATCAATTGTTTACAGAGGTAGAAGGCCAAGGAGTAGAGCTAGAGCAGGTTGTCACTACAATAGAACAATGCTTAGAGGACTAGTCAATGACGTGGTCATCTAGGAGTTCCTTGAGAAAGAGGTTGTGGCACAACGACAAGTCAAAGCAGCTCGAGCCAAGATCGGGGCATTCAAAGCAGAACTGGTCAGAATAGAGTGACTCGGGATGAGTCACAGGTGAGTGTTGGGGGCGTGTTGGCCCTTGACCAAGTTTTGGGAGATACTTGGTCTTGATTTACCATTTTTGGGACTTCGACAGCCTGTCAAAGGAGGAGCACAAGATGAAGTGAAGATCATGGGATCTCAGTCCGCTTTTTGGGTCCTTTTTGGGTTTTGGGATAATGTAAAGGAAATGGGATGTTGGCCCATGGGTTTAACCATGCTTAGGCCTTTTTTAAAGTATAAATAGAAGTCTATTCGATGTAAGGAGAGGCCATTGTTGCTATGTGAAATGTAGATCTGTGTGATCTAAGTAGGACAGTCTATGTGATTGTTGTGTTTTGAGCATGCTAAGAACTTACAGAGCTAAGTGAAAGTATTGTAAGTGTTGAGTGCATGGACTGTGTGTTAGATCCACTTGGGGAAGGAGGATCTGGCGAGGTGCGCACAAATCTCCTGTCATATGTGGAGTAGGATCTTGGTGCTCTGTGCCTATAACTGATTGATAGAAGATAATAAAGAAGAAGAGTTGGTGGACGTAGCCCCAGGGTGGGGGTGAACCACATATATGTTGTGTTTCTCTGCTTGGTGTGATGTATTGATGTGTCTATGTGTTTAATTTCTTAGTGCTTTGATATATGGTAGATAGATATATTACTTCTATGTGCTTAATGACCTTGATGAATGCTAGATCTACCTTCTATGTATATGCTTAGCGCTTTTATATATTAGATCTAGTTTACTACTGCGATGTTTTGGGATTTGGATCTACGTTGTGAATGAATGTTGAATGCTAATGGTTAAGAGTTTCTAAGTTCTTGTCTGAGTCTTTTCATCACAGATATGTGTCCCAGCTAAGGTTGCAGACACTTGAGTCTTCCAACCACCCCTGCCTCTACCTCGGGTGAGACTTCATTTGCTTCGCAGGTGTTGCTGAAAGGGCTAGTAGTTAGGGATTTGTTGGTGCGCTCTTGAGCGTTGAACCCTGGGTCTACCCCTGTGCCAATAGGTAGACTACATTGTTTGGGTTTTACACTGTCATCAAGCCACCATACAAGGTCATCAAATATTTTTTTTTTAAATCAAGGGATCCTAACTCCTCATTGCAAGTAGACTTGTGAGATGAAATTATAAGATGACATAGTGAAAAGGGAAAGCTAATGTTGGAGCTCTAAGCATGGAAGATAGTAATGTTTTGACAGGGAATTTGCAGTGCTGGAACAGGGGATCCGTAGCACAGTCTAGCAGTAGTTTTTGTAGCGCAGTGTGGACAATCGTGAGCCAAGATGATAAATGGTTGTTCAAAATACAAATAAAATTGTCTCAGTTCCAGTGGAGGGGAAAGTTTGCATGCAAATGGATATGGAGTGTGTGATAGAAGAGGTAAATATTCTGGTAGGTTGGAGAAGTTGTATCTTGCAATGCTAGGAGCTACCAAAAGATAAGACATAAACACCTTAACGATCTTCAACAGAGTTGCAATGGCTCATGAAGTACCTGGATGTTGTAGCTGATAATGAATGATCTGCAACAAACATGGAGTTGTTGCATCCACCTCGACCTTTAATTCACCTCAGAAAGTTAATTCCACAGCGCATTCTCCAGCTCTGTCTGGACTAGTAGTTTCAGCAGCACCGACCTTAGGAGCAAGATTTCAAATTTGATAAACAGTTAGACCCTCATAAATCACCAAATTATAATATTCCTTTTGAAGACAAGGGTGTTGAAAACAATAAAATACATGACATCAACTTCATGATTGTGAATAATGGTAAAGAGGTAGATTGTACAAATATATGCTATGAAAATGTCTAGTGAGTTGGCAGTGCATTTTACAAAAGTTTGATTTGACTCCTTAACGGGAAAAGGGACAGAGTGGAGAGGATCAATTATATGAATGGATGGAGTGACTTATCAAGTTTAAAGATTCATGGGGTTGATAGTGCTAGATGTCAAGTCAAGTGATGAGTCAAGGATATAAACCACAAAATTAACCTAGGGTATAAACCATAGGTGTGGGTCAAAATGTGAACCAAGTCCCAAGTCTTTATTTGTTTAGACTAACCTAAGAAAATCATAAAGAGAAAACTAAAACAAACTTAAAAGACTAATGGTAAAAATTAAAACCTAAGGAGAAAATTGAACCATGACAACTTCATGTGATAACAACACCCCCTAAGGTTATGATGCAGAAACATCGCTCCATCTTAGCACGCGCCAGCTGATTAGCACGAGTGGCATGCATTCAAGGGAGGGAGAGGTTTTTCCCTCTCATTTTTCCTTCAAAAATCTCAAGCATGATCAAGGGAATTCAAGCCGACAGGTTGGAAGATCCAAGTTGTGCCTTCACACAAGCTATAGATAAGGTCGCCATTAAGTGGTTTACGGTAGGAGAGATCTTCATCTGATTCGGATCAGATTACCATCATTGTAATCTACCTCATTAGTCAAGCATTTTTGAATGGTGATTAGACACCACTAGCTTAGTTTGGAGGGATGCTCGTCAACCCCCTCTTATATAAAATCTTGTATTGTTTCCAGTAGAGAGGGGGATGTAGGAGATACAGATGCAAGGGCGGAGAGCCAAGACTCAATAGTAGTCCAGACTCATATATTGTAATGGACATTCTACCATTAATAGAAAGTAACATTTTTTCCTGTTTGTCAATTTTTGTGTAATGGATGTTTGGTTATGAATGTCATTCTTAAGAATTTGAGCTATAGATGTATGATAGGAATCATCTGCAAAGATAGAGTTATAATATTCTATCTATGAGTGTGTTCGATTAAGTTTGGTTCTCTAGGCTAAGTGCAAGGAGTGCACGACAGAGGGTGGAAAATATATGAGCCAATGCAAGGAGTGCGTATCTAAACTCATTCGAGTCAGAAGAGAAGATTTCAGGGGGGAACACCAGGAAAATTCACAGACTCAGAAGGAAATTTCAAGGTGGTTGGGTACCTCAGAAAGAAAGACTGTGTAGGAGAAATCACATTGCAGAGTTACTGAAGACTCTGTAATACTCTTCCAGGAGGGCATAGAGCAAGTACAAGAGCGTACAAGAGAAAAACATTCAGAAGTTTTGTTTTCGTTAAGAGAATCCTAGGGTTTCTAAACACTTTGAGGAAGGAAGGCTTTGCAAGAGCACATCGACCAAGAAAAGGAGATGCCTTAAGAGTTGTGGAAGGGCTCAGGGAGAAGCAGTCGAAAATCTTACCCGAGTGCAAGGAGTGCACCAAGGATACAATAAGTTCATCTTACAAGCTCAGGAGGAAGGGCATTAAGTTTCCAGGAGGGCATGAGGAATTCCACTGAAGGATGCAGAGGGACTGAGAATATTGAAGCTTTCAAGATGAGAGAAATCTCAGAAGAACCGACACACAACTTTGCAAGGAGTGTAGAGGGAAGGCCGAGAACAGTCTAAGTATCGGGAAAAATTGCACTAAACATGCAAGTAGGTCGATGAATTTCCAAATTCCTGAAGACCATGAAATCATCCATCATAGGGAGGATACAGGTGGCAGAAGATCGGGAAATCCGAGAGTCGGAACTCTGGGAGGTTTTCCAAGAGAAAAAAGAGATCTTCGCGAAGTCGCGAGGAGTGGTTTGAATCCATACTGTAGGATCTGAAAGAGATGCATGGAAGTGATCCACATATTTCAGAGGAGTAGTACTTTAGGAGATATCAGAGAAGGATATCGGGAGACTCCCAAAGGCCAGAGTCCAGAGTAGATTACAGTCATCAATCAAAAGGAGGGATGTGGATCGTTGATCCTCATGATGTTTGAAGTCCTCCGATTCAGAATTTAGGAACGTAAGAGTTGGTTATCATGGAAAGAGTTGAAGACCAAAGCCCGAAGTTCCTTGTGTAGTTGAGCCCCAGAACACAACCCGAGGACACATGATAGAAAGGGCCTGACATGGAGAGCGAGTGTCGCTACCAATTTTATTTGAAGGGTTAAGATGACCCACACTTCGGAGAAAGGACCTATGGAAAAGTACATTTGGTTCCAGCAAGGAACCAAAGAGTTGATATGACTCAGGTGTTGGAACAATCCTATACCAGGAGGTCGCACAACCCCAAAGGAGGGGAGGGGGCCTACGCCAGAGTGGTATCAGAGGCTGATTTTTCTCTTGGGTGAGAAAAAGGGAGATTGTTGGCCCTTGACCAAGTTTGAAGAACTTGGGTTATGTTTTGACCCCCTTTTGGGACTTTGACACTGGTCAAAGGTGGAGCACAAGTTGAAGTAGAGATCACGGGATCTCAGACCCTTTTTAGGGATTTTTGGGATAAGGGATAATGTAATGGGTATGGGGATGTCAGCCCATGGGTTTACCCATGTATTAGGCCCTTTTGTAAAGTATAAATAGATATCTAGGCGATGTAAGAGGTACCTATAGCTGAGTTCTAGTACTAGCTATGTGCAAGAAAATGTGATTAATACTTGCAGAGCTAAGTGCAAGTCATCTATAGTGCTTTATGCGTAGACTGTGTAAGCATCTGTGCCTAGATATACTCGGGGAAGGAAGATCTGGCAGAGTGTGCACAAATCTCCTATCCTATGCAGAGTAGGGTTTAGTGGCTCTGTGCATGTAGAAGATTGACAAAAAATAATAAAGAAAAGAAGAGTTGGTGGATGTAGCCCCAAGGTGGGGGTGAACCACATATATCCTTTGTTGCTACATTTTGTGCAATGTATTGATGTGTTTATGTTTTTACTTGCTTAGATACTTTGATAGATGACTGATAGATAGATATATTTATGCTACATGCTTAATAATATGGATGAATGCTATATCTAACCTATGTGGATGTGCTTAGTGCTTGAATATACTAGATTTGGTTGAATACTGCGATGCTCTGTAATTAGGATTTTATCTACGAAGTAGATACTGGTTTAATACTGATAAACTATAATTGCTAAGTTCTTTGATAATATGTTATAATCACAGATCTGTGTCCTAGCTAAGGTTGCATACACTGGATTCTTGCAACCACCCCTACGTCTACCTTGGCTGAGACTTCATCTGTTTCGTAGGTGTTGCCAAAAGGGCTGGTAGTTAGGGTTTTATTGGTGTTCTCTTGAGCATTGAACCCTGGGTCTACCCCTGTGCCAACAAATGGTTTCATTATCAGGACCTGAAACTGTGATTGTTGGGAATTGAGGAAGACAAAGCTTTGTGCAAATATCTGACCTAAAACTATGAAATCTCTGTGTGTAGATCTGTTGCTTTAGTGCGCAGTATTCTACTTGACTTGTGAAGCTCTATGCTAAGAAAATAAGTCTAATCTGAAGAGAAGAGGTAAGATATGATAGCTTTGTGCTTCGTTAAAGGTAAGATAAGTGGAAATTTTTGTTTCAAAAGTACAGATCTAGGTATGTTTGATAAATTTTGTCCTAGATTGAAAACTAGGGCACAACTAGATAAGAGAAGGTTTGATATGAATAGATATGATAGAAATAATGAAAGGTATGTTATACCTATGCATAGAAAGAATGTTTCGACTAACCAATGGATGCAGGATCCTAGAAAGAATTTTTTGTAGGTTAGCTACTATGATCCTAGTGTGCAGTACATGAAAGGTTGGGGATCATTTAAAAGAAAATGAGGATTAACCCTTTGTTATAGTTGCAGAAGACATGGACATATAGCTAAGGAATTCCCTGGTAGAAGATCGAGTTGCCTTTGTTGTAAATCTATGTATCATGAAGTTTTGATTTCCCTAGAATGATTGCTAAGCTTGAAAGAATGAATATGGAACAAGCAAACCCTGAGAAAGACCAAGAGACTAAGATTATGATAGAACCCCAGAAGGAATCAAAGACTAAATTACTAAAGATGAAAGAAACCCTGAATGAGCATAAAAATGACAGTTTATCAGAGATCATGAACAAGAAAGAACAGAAAGAAGTAAGAATAGGAGACTTCGACGTAGACTGTACTTTGGATGAAGAAACATAGGTGAACGTTATGACAGAAAAAACTTGGGAAACCCTAGGAAAACCTGCTATGGTTCCTTCATTGGGAGGAATAGGCTTGTTTAAAGGAAAATTGATAACCCTATGTGGAAGAATTACTCATGTATCTATGATTTTCCATGGAACAGTGACATAAGAATAATTTGAGGTTATTAAGTTTGTTGAGAATATCACCCCATTTCCATTTTTGTTAGGGAAGACCTGGATTGAGAAAGACCAGATCCGAAGGAAAGAAGAAGAGGAAGCCCTAGAACAGAAAAATAAAGACCTAAGAGACTTCATGGCTAGGAGAATATCACACTTATCGAAAGAACAAGAAGATCAGTAGAAGCTACTGAGGACCGGAGAATTGGATATCGAAGTTGAAGGAACATAAGAAGCCTTGAAACAACCATCTATACAAGAGAGTAGAGCATCTACTCCAGAAAGAGGAGAAATAATATGCTCAAACCCTAGGAAAGACCATCAACAGTGCAAAGTTACCCTGCCAAGAGAAAATAAGAATCAGAATGGAAAGAGGAATACCGAGGTGTTGATCACCTGGAAGAAAGCAAGGAAACTCATGAAAAGAAAAGCCAAGATAGAAAAATTACAGGAAGTTCCAGAAGAGGCTTCGCAGAAGGAAAATCCATAGAATTTGAACTTCTCCAGAATATCAGTACAATGTAGATTATCACTTCGCCATGGCATAGTGATATGACCATTAGAGGCATTATAACCATTAGTTTGACACCCCAGAATGGCTAGAAATAAGTTATGACTAGAAAGATCGTCGTTAGACCGTTAAAATCGCGTTGTAACGATTGGAATCACATTAATGAAGGAATTATGACCCGTTGGAAGAGTCTATCACACCGTTGTCTACTTAATTTTGACAAATGTCCCACCGTGAACACTTTTTCCAATTGTGATTGTTGAAACCCCTAGAGAACTAGTTTCTATCGTGAAGCGTTTACTGTGACTTCGTTAGATATTTGATTTCATTGTCTGTTTGATCACCAACCTGGGATATTCAACCACGATATTGTATGTCCGAAGAACTCAATGCAGTAGATGATTCTATGAAGGATGTACTCATTGATCTAATGGTTGAGAAGATCGCATCCATAAGAGCTCAAGCTTCTTCGACGCGAGGCGTGCAAGCCTCCCCGTTGACTGCTCGTGGATCTGGACCATCCGGAGTTGCAACTGAGAAGAGAACCAAGCATCGAGATGACTTGGAGAATTCAAAGTTAATCCCATCTATCCCGCTCGACTACATCCTACCTATGGCTGATGTAGTGAGCCGTGATAGTGTCCTGAGGGAATTCAACTACACAATCATCATTGCGTACCTCCCGAAGGGGATACACATAGTTAGACCGCAGCTGGAAAAGATTGTGACTTTGAAATTCAATGATTACAATCTGGGAGACTGTAAGAGCTATTGTATGCTCGTGCCTCACAAATATATGACCATGATGAAGGGGAAGAAGTTGAAACTCATCCCCCAACCATGGACCATGGGCATTGAGAGGTACACTATTCTAAATGTAATGAAGATGCCACACTTTGGAAGGCACCAGAAGGTTAACACGTGCTGTAAGCTTATGTTATCATTCTTCCATGGTGGTTATCTGTGGCTAGATCAACGTATGATAGTTTATCCGGCATTGATCCATAGGATCACCGGATTAAGCATGCAAGGACCCGACCCACATGAATTTTACCTTGGAAAAGTTGCAGACCGCACCCTGGCACAGAAGATAAAAGATATCTACGATGATTTAGAGAAGGGGACATGAGGCTACAAGGTAACCTACATCTAGTATGGTGTAGTGTGCCTTACATTCCAATTAATTGCAAGGAAGTTAGTAAGAAAAAACAGACCCACATAGGTCACGGGGTTTTTCATGGACCTCATGGGAAAATGTGTGGAGGGACTCCATATGAACTGGGAAAAGTACCTAGTCAACCAATTAGAAATCGATTTTTTTGAAGCTCAAGATTAGGGATACGAGTTACACTTTAGATGGATTCTTATCCTTATCATGTTTACTACATGGGAGATGCTAGAAGGTGCGACCTTCCTAGACATTGGGTCATTCAAACCACTTGCTGTGAAGTTCACCTTGCTTTGGTACTTGAGCGATATGGGAAGACAGTGGTGGTTGAACGCAGTATTTTATATGTACTACTTGTAGTTGAAGAGGGCTATCGATTCCTTTCCTCGTATGACACCGAACACCTTGGACAGATTCAGGCCTCTCATGAAGTTATGCATGGATAGGCACTTCATTTATCTCACTGCACACAGTGAAGAAAGCAAAGAAGAGATTCAGTCTTATTACAAGCTCACAACAAAGGACCTGGAAGAAATCATTAGGGACTGGCCTGTAGAGCTCCTCATCCCTTCTAACCCTGCATAAATTTATGACCCCGACCTCATTGGAAATCCGGTGGTTACTCGCGAAGAGTATAATGCACCAAGCAACAGCAAGAAGAAAAAGAAGCAAGATGTATAGGAAATACACAGCACATCAGAAGAGACTGCATCCGAGTCACCTAGCGGAGGAGGTAATGACAAAGTGAACAAAGAAGAAAAAGAGGGAGAAGAAGATAAGTAAGGCAAAGTGACACCACCACAGAACCACACTGACGACATTGATCCATCCAATAAAAGAAAGGTTTCTCCATAGAAACTATCCTCCAGAAAGAAGAGCCGCGCAAACAGACCGAAGATTCAGAGTATGCTCACAGTCGATGATCGCAACCTCATCACCATAGCTGTTGCAGATGCCTCGCTGGACATCTTTCAAAAACATGAAGCCAAGCAAGAACAAATGTATGACATAATCGAATCTGAACTCATAGGGATACAACAAGCCCTTCACTCCAGTCGCGCAGTGTCCACTGCACCCCTACCATCTAAAGAAATAGAGTTGGGAGATGAGCCTACCCAACTATGCAGACTAGTTGATGCGACTGAATCTCACCTTCATTCCATGCATGAAGAAAAGGAACAGGCCACAATGGCCTTAAATAAAGTAGAATAGGAAGCTATAGAGAAACACTGGATTGTGCAACGGGAGAAATATGACCTTCAGGTGAAGTTCACAGAAGATAGAGAAAAAATCCAGAACGAGAAAGAACAACTGCTTGCGAAGAATATTGGAATTGAAGAAGCAGTCAACCGAGCACTTCATTTTGTGACTGGCTTAGAGAAAAGGGTGGAGGAATCTGTGGAAAACCAAGTGGAAAAGCTTGTTGAATCTATTCAGCAGCTTCAACAGAGAGTTGCAGAATTAGAGCTACAAACAGTGCCAAGTAGTTCGGAGGAAGTGCGATACCAAAGAGAAGCAACTGCCCGAAGCACAGTTGAAAGGATCAAAGCATTAGCCATTGAATGCAAGAATATAAGCATTCGAAGTGCACAGACTTATGAGTGACTTTTTGAGGACCCTAAACTGAAGAAACTGGAATCACATCTCCAAGAAGCGAAGCAGCATGCAGCAGAAGTACAAGCATAATTGAAGCTCCTGTCACCAGTTGAAAGGATGAAGAGATCTCAGGAACAATGCATGACTCAAAAACAAGTCCATGCCATATAGAGTAGAGTTATGGAAGTGACTTAGAGGCTCCATCCAGTCCAAGATGTAGCCTTCTTACTGTTTGAAGAGATTAAAGGCCGAGAAGTAGAGCTGGAACAAGTAGTCACCACAGTCGAACAATGATTAGAGGGACCTGTCAATGAAGAATTTATCCAAGAGTTTATCAAACAGGAGGCCTTGGTGCAGCAACAGGTCGAATTAGCTCAAGCTAAGATTGAGACCTTTGAAGCAGAGTTACCAAGAGCAGAGTGACTCGGGACGTGTCATAGGTGAGTGTTGGGGACCTGTTGGACCTTGACCAAGTTTGGAGAACTTGGGTTATGTTTTGATCCCCTTTTAGCACTTCGATGTTGGTCGAAAGTGGAGAGCAAGTCGAAGTGGATATCGCGGGATCTTGGCCCCTTTTTAGGGATTTTTGGGATAAGGGATAATGTAATGGGTATGGGGATGTCGACCCATGGGTTTACCCATGTATTAGGCCCTTTTGTAAAGTATAAATAGATATCTAGGTGATGTAAGAGGTACTTGTAGCTTAGTGGTAGTACTAGATATGTGCAAGAAGATGTGATTAAGAATTGCAGAGATAAGTGCAAGTCATATGTAGTGCTTTGTGCATAGACTGTGTAAGGCTCTCTGCCTAGATCTACTCGGGGAAGGAGGATCTGGAAGAGTGCGTGCAGATCTATTGTCCTATGCGGAGTAGGGTTTAGTGGCTCTGTTCATGTAAAATATTGACAGAAGATAATAAAGAAAATAATGTTTGGTGTATGTAGCCCCAAGGTGGGGTTGAATCACATATATCTTGTGTTGCTATGCTTTGTGCAATGTATTGATGTGTTTATGTGTTTACTTACTTAGATACTTTGATATAGATGAATGATAGATATATCTATTGATGCTACGTGCTTAATAATATGGATGAATGCTAGATCTTACCTATGTGTATGTGCTTAGTGCTTGAATATACTAGATCTGGTTGAATACTATGATGCTCTGTAATTAGGGTTTTATCTACGAAGTAGATACTGGTTTAATACTAATAAAATGTAATTGCTAAGTGCTTTGATAAGGTGTTATAATCACATATTTGTGTCCAAGCTAAGGTTTCAGACACTGGAGTCCTGCAACCACCCCTGCCTCTACCTCAGGTGAGACTTCTTCTATTTCACAGGTGTTTCCAAAAGGGTTGGTAGTTAGGGTTTTGTTGGTGCTCTCTTGAGCGTTGAACCCTGAGTATGTCCCTATGCAAACAGAGATACAAGAGATACTTTGTGAAAATTGTTGCAAAATGTGAAATAGATGATAAAAAGATAGCTGGGCTCCAAGTGAAGCAAGATGACCACTGGAGCTTAGGAGCATGCTCGAGGAGAAGTATTCCTGCAGAAAAGAAAAGTGGAGAAGGACAAGGAGCTCAGTGATATCCGAGCAAATATAGAGAGGCTATAATTTAAGATGCAACAGGAGGAAAAGGTGCATTTTAGATATGAGTGGCCTTTAAGGAGGACAGTTAAGTGTCATGTTTGGAAGTTGTTGGCCAGAAGGAAATGACATGTGTTGAAAAGGTGGTTGATATATGCCAAAAACCTCACTGATGAGGGAAAGAGACCTGGGAGGATTCTCGTAGGTTTCTAGGTGGGCAATGAGGAGGAACTAGGTGATCTCATAAACTGCCAGGAGGGCAGAGGAGACATCCTGAAATGCCAAGTGGGAAAGGGGGAAGATATGAGCTCAGCTGAGAGTTCATTTCAGCAGGGGGTATTGATAGATGGAGAGGAGGAATAAGATCCTCATCCATATTAAGGTTCATGTGGAACTGCAAACCACGTGAATGAAGATGATGACAAGTTGGAAACTTTCATCACAGAGGAGAAGGATTGGAGGAGTGTTCTGGTCATTGAAGGAGTCAAGATATTCCTGCCAAGAAGATGAGGAGAGTCTAGCATAGATGTTTCAAAGGAAACAAAGGGAAAACAATCGAAGACTATCATAGAGGAAGAGGAGAAGATACCGAAGTCTGTCCCAACAAGAGAGGAACACCCAGTTGAGTTACTCACTTAGTGGGAGATGGAGTTAAATGCCCTGAAGGATTGGTTGGAAAGTCCAGAACCAGAAGGTGGCTACCATGAGATATCCATTCCAGAGGAGACTTACCAACACGATTTGCAGCTGGAGAAAACTGGAATGGAACCAGTTGAAGAGATGGTAGGAGTTAATCTGTCAGAGGAGGTGATTGGACAACAATTTAAAGAGGAGATTTCAGAATTGGAGTCTACAGCAGAGTGGAGTCTGGAGCAGAGTGTCCAATCAAAATAACAAGGAATTAAAGTAGCATGGGAGATCAAGGTGATCCACCCATCAAGAATCGTGAAGAGTTGCAGCCGAGTAGACTGCACAAAGTGAACCAGCCGATGGAGCAGCTGGAGGAAGTCATAGAGGAGTTACGCAGGATGATGTTTTAGGTCAGAAGAAAAAGCGGTCATCAAGGAGAAGCTGGACAGGGAGAATCCTACACGAACAACATGGAAGATGCGGGAGTAGCAGCAAAAGCAAAGCATAGGAGCAAAAGGATAGTTCTAAGAAACATTTTGGGATCCAGGAGGATTTCAATAGAGTTGGGAAGCTCATGAGCAGGAGCTCATGAATTTTTGTAGCTGTGTAGTATGATGCAGGAGCATCTCTCCACCTCAGCATGTGCCATATGATTAGCATCGCTCCACATCCAAGGAAGGGAGAGGCACCTCCCTCTCATTTTTCCTTCGAAAATATCAAGCATGAACAAGGCAATTAATGTCGACAGGTTGGAAGAGACAAGTTGTGCCTTAGAAAAAACTGTAAATAAGGTTTCCATTAAGTGGTTGATGGTAGGATGGATCTTCATATGATTCGAATCAGATTATCATCATTGCAATCTACCTCGTTATTCAAGCATTTTTTAATGTTGATTAAACACCACTATCTTACTTTGGAGGGAAGCTTGTCGAGCCCCTCTTGTATAAAATCTTGTATTGTTTCTAGTAGAGAGGGGGATGTAGGATATAGAGATGCATAGGGGGAGAGACGAGAATCGATAGTAGTCCAGACTCATATATTGTAATGGACATTCTACCATTAACAGAAAGTAACAGTTTTTCCTGTTTTTCAATTTCTGTGTAATGGATATTTGGTTATGAATGTCATTCGTAACCATTTGAGCTATAGATGTATGTCAGGAATCATCTGTATAGATAGAGTTATAATATTCTATCTATGAGTGTGTTTTATTAAGTCTAGTTCTCAAGGCTAAGTGTAAGGAGTGTGAGACAGAGGGTGGAAACTCTGTGAGTCGATGCAAGGAGTGTGTATATGAACTCGTTCGAGTCATAAGAGAAGCTGCCAGGATGGAACACCAGGAAAATTCAAAGACTCGGAGGGAAATTTCAAGGTGGTTGGGTACCTCAGAAAGAAATACTGTGTAGGGGGAAGCACAATGCAGAGTTACTGAAGACTCTGTAATACTCTACCAGGAGGGCATAGAGCAAGTATGAGAGCATACAAGAGAAACACATTCAGAAGTGTTGGTGTTGTTAAGAGAATCACAGGGTTGATGAACACTCTAAGGAAGGAAGGCTTTGCAAGAGTGCATCGACCAAGGAAAGGAGATGCCTTAAGACTTATGGAAGGGCTTAGGGAGAAGCCGTCGAAAATCTTAGCCAAGCATAACGAGTGAACCAAGGATATAGTCAGTTCATCTTACAAGTTTAGGAGGAAGGGCATTAAGTTGTCAGGAGGGCATGAGGAAGTCCACTGAAGGATGTAGAGGGACTGAGAATCTCGAAGCTTTCAAGCCGAGCAAAATCTTAGAAGAACCGACACACAACTTTGCAAGGAGTGCATAGGGAAGGTCGAGAACAGTCTAAGTCTTGGGAAAAATTGTGCTAAGTGTGCAAGTAGGTCGAGGACTTGCCGAAGTCCCGAAGACTGCAAAATAGTGGTAGAATATCGGGAGATCCGGGAGTTGGAACTTCGAGAGGTTTTCCAAGAGAAAACAGAGATCTTTGTGAAGTCACGAGGAGTGGTTTGAATCTATACTGTCAGATCTAGAAGGGACACATGGAAGAGATCCACACATTTCAGAGGAGTACTAATCTAGGAGATATCAAAGAAGGATATCGAGAGACTCTCGAAGGCCAGCGTTCAGAGTAGATTGTATCTGTCAATTAGAAGGAGGGATGGGGACCGTACATCCTTGCGTTGTTTGAAGTCCGTCAATTCGGAATTCAGGAATGTAAGAGTTGGTTGTCATGGAAAGAGATGAAGCCTGAAGGACTTTGTGTTTGAGCCCCGAGACATAGCCCAAGGACACGTGATAGAAAGGTCCTGGAACAGAGAGTGATTTTCGCCACCAATTTTCTTCGAAGGGTTAAGAGGACCTGCACTTCAGAGAAAGAAGGACATGTGGAAAGTACATTTGGTTCCAGCAGGAAGCTAAAGAGTTAATCGAACTTAGGTGTTGGAACAATCCTAGACTGGGAGGTCATTCATCCCTGAAGGAGAAAAGGGAAGGGTCCTGCACCAGGTTGGCGCTCCCAGACGATTTGTAAGAGTGACCCGACATTCAGGGAGGAAGAAGGAAAGAATTGCAAAACAAAAAAATTTCATGGAGCTAGAGGATGTTACAACGTCAAATACTAAATCTGTCAATCCAACAAGGATAGAAGAAGAAACATCAACTACAGAATATGTGCAACTAGTTCAGAGTGCAAGACAATTAGAAAACCCTAACAGTGGGGAAAACCCTAATATTGAAAACCTTGTAGATGCGGAGGAAATGGAAAATAAGAAACAAAAATTTGTCGCAAAGAAATAACTAGTTGAAGATATTACAAGCGAACAAGAAATAGAGGGCAAAGAAGAAGAAGAAGAATTCAAGGATGAAGTTGTAGAATAAAACCTAGTCTCGGGCCAGAAAATGAAAGCACCAGGCATAATAGAGATCATGTTACCTTATATCCCATATGTCGTAGTTGTAGTGGAAGACATGCTACGGAAGGTTCCAACGCTAAAATATGTAGATCATGATGTAACAAATGCAAAAACATTTCCTAACCTTGCACATGAAATCTACTTGGAGAATAGGGGGGAGGTAGGACCCTTAGGGAAACCCATTTTGGATCCCATGCAGAGGATCACAAGTTTATGCAACTCGGGAATTATGAATTTGTTAGACATACCACATTTCAGGCACGTTGAGAATGTGGGCCTCTATGTGAAGAAACTATTGGTAAGTGTACATGGAGGTATCCTGTCAATGAATAGGTTGGTCCCTATAGATATAGATCTCATAGCCAAAATTACAGGGTTTCCTACTAGCGGTGTAAAACCAGAGAACTAGTTGGAAAATAAAGAATGGGATAAAGAAATAATAGAAGAGGTTAAAGCACAATTTGGGACAAATAAGGGAACCAAGGTAATAGTGATCAAAGACATTAATGATTCCACGATGAGGTTTTCCACAAAGTTAATGGCTTGCAAACTTTTGAGGAAGTGAAAAAAGGAACAGGCCCCGATAGGATTCATAGTAGTAGTTGTGTAGTGTGAAAATGGTGTAGTATTAAGTTGGGCACCATATTTTTTGAACTAGATTCTGATAGATTATATGGATGCACAGGATAATGGGAAAAAAATCCATTATTCCTAGTTATTAATATTGATAGCTTTGGTAGGATGGAAGGAGCCCAAATTCTCAGTCTTTTGAATAGAAAAGGGAAATGTTGTGTAGCATGGTATAAAACCTTATGGAAGGCAAAATACCCTAAGAATTGATAGGAGAACAACAATGTATTTGCAATGTTGCTGGAAGATATGCAGCAGAAGACAACTAATGTTTATAGAATCCCAATTGAATTAGTCCAAGAAAATGAAGGGATTGCTAATTTCAAGGCTTCAAGACACCACATGTGGATTCAAGCCATAAGAGATTCAAAGAAGAAGCGGTTAGAAATGAGGTATTTCACATTGAATGAAGAATTAGAATGGATAGTGAAGGATTGGCCTGCGCAGTGGAAAGTCTCAGTCACACAGAAGAAAGGAACAAAGCCTAAGGAACAAGAAAAAGTAGGTCCATCAAAGAAGATAGGCAGTCCAGTAGACAATACAAGGAAGGGTATAGAGTGCATTAAAGCTTCAGGAAGTTGCATAATAGGCAAGAAGGCAAGGAATAAATACATTGTTTCAAGGGAATAAGTAAAAGGGGATGAAGAGCAGACAAAGGGAGCTCAAAAGGAGGTACAAGATGATGATGCAGAAAAGAAGAAAACTGAGGAACAGACCTCAACTCAAAAAAATAAGAGGATGGGAACACAAGAGGGATAAATAAGGAAGAATATGAAGTACATAAGAACCCTCAAGTACTTAATATTACCCAAGACGATGCAAAATTAGTTGTTGATAAAGTACATGATAGAGGGGAGAATGCACTACTTGTAGTAGAAGCACAACGAGAGGATATTATGGAGAAGCTAGCAGAAGTTCATGACATTATACATAGGTTGTAGCTAAATACAATGCATCATCCTACAATGCAGCAAAAAGAAAAACTATAGGAGGCACTAGCGCAAAAAGAACAAGAAGAGACAGTGCAGACAGTAGTGAAGAGTAGTGACAGGTTCAAGGTCACTCAAAAAATGTTGGGAGTAGATGAGAACACAACAAAAAAAGCAGTGAAATACATAGAAAATATGGGGTTGGTTATGTTAAACATACCCACTAAGGCACTATATGGGTTACAAGAGAGTGTGGTGCAGGAGGATCAATCTAGAGCTAGGGAAGATGCCACCAACCTAGAGCTCAACTGAAAAGTTAAGGATATCTTACAAGTCAATTGTGAGAATATCACACTGGAGAAGGAGTAGCAGAAGCAGTGCATGGATAAGTTAGAAAATCAACTTGTAGAAGTATACATCCACATACCAGACTACATGCAGGAACTAGAGGTCCCAGTAGAAGAGAAGATACAAAAGATTGCACAGACACTAGAGAAATATAAACATGATATATCAGACTTAACATAAAAAATAACTCCTAGAACACCTCCAAAAGTATGGGAACAAAGAGAGAAGGAGGCTATTGTGCACGTAAATAGCATAGTGCAGGAAGTGAAAGAAGTGGTGGAATTGTATGACATGACTGTACACATTTGGACCATCCTAGAAGAAGATGAGAAGATACAACAGCTGGAGTAGAGAGATGGAAAACTAAACATGGTAGTTCAAGACATGAAAAAGAGTTAGAAGAACATGGCCATAGCCCTGAGACTGAAGGTCATGTAGTAGATGAAAAACCTTCAAGAAGAGGTAAAGACTGCACAGAAAGAAAAACAAGTAAGGAAGGTTCTATTGGAGCCATTTCAGCAAGAGGCCAAAATAATTATAGAAGAGATCCAAACAGAGAAAGGAAGACTAGAATAGATGCTTGCATAAAGTAGAGAACTATTGAAAGAGCACATGATAGTGCAAGATTTGGAGATACTAGTAGGAAAGAGTGCACAGGCTAAGGAGAATGTGACAAAGTTGGAAACTACATTTCACTCAATCAAGGTAGAGTTGCAGAAGGTGAACTAGGTCTAAGTGGCTCGAGACGAGCCACATGTTAGTGTTGGGGGCATGTTGGCATAGTCCTATGATAGAGAAGAGTCAAATTTGGACCAAAGGTCGATAAAAATGAAGCAAATGAGGAAGATTGGACCAAGAAGGAGAGTGTGCCACATTTTGAGGAAAAGTAGCATGTGCAACAAGATTTGCGGAAATCCATCGTAGATGTGGACAAACCTAGTCATGTTAGGGTTAAGGTTTTTGGATGTATTGTAAGGATTTTAACTTTTAACCCAATGTTGTAGTATAAATATAAGAATTCTAAGGTAGAGTGAGGAATATTTCTATATATCTATCTATCTATCGATCCATGTTATAGCAATATTTGCCTCACCTTATGCAATCTTTCATAGAGGGCCTTTTTCCATTTCCCTATGTAAACTTATCATCCCTGTTTGATAATTCCAAAGCTAAAAATACATATTTTTCCACATGTGTGCACCTTGCCTACTATACATCATGCATATACGTAGGCTGCTCCACTACAACCCGTGTACATCGGGATTTGTACCAAAAATTAAAATTAAATGTCGGGTTTCCATGTCACGACAGGAGATCTCTGATCCTTGGCCTTCCATATACTAGAAACATTTTGACTCGGCCCTTCAGTTCCATTTGAAGGCTATAAATGGGCCAATTCTGAGCTATGGAAAAGAGGATAAAGCATTCAACTTTGAGAGCAAAGTTACTCTAGAGAAATTACTACTTCATATTGAGTCTGCATCCCTTTGTCCTTTAAGTTTGAACACAGTGTTCATCCCCCAAGCTCTTCCATTATTGATGGAGAACCTCATTGTCTCCCTTGTATGAGCTTGCCTTTGGTGGAGGATTGAAGTGGTGGAGGCCTAGCTGGAAGGAACTTAGTTTCTTGGTTTCGAACTGTGCCGACACGGAAGTCTGTAATGTTTTCACTTCTGCTGATCATTTATTAATAGAAATACTCCTTTCTCGTCCAATTGATATCATGAAAATATATGATTATTATCCATGGGTGTATTTGTTATGTTTATTAATGGATTATGTTATATAATGTGCTAACCTGTTATATTATCACTATATGCTTTCTCTTCTTATTGGTTGAGAACTTGTTGTAGCTATAAAGCTTTGGGTTGAAGTGCTCAACAGTGTAAATCATCGAACATCTAGACGAGGTAGGCCTCTTTCTTATCTTGCTTGCACATTGGTTTATATAGCATGTTTTTGGGATAGAGTAGATTTCTATAGTCATACCTGTCAGTTGTGGTTTACCCTTTCCATAGAGAGTTTTTCCCTTGTAACAGAACTGGAAACCATACTAGGGATAGATCTTCTTTCTAAGGGTTGGAGTACTTTTTCTCCTTGCATTTCTCTCTTTCATTTCTTTTTCTTGATGTATCACTACTTGACAGATTATATTCACTTTGGGTCTGAGTTTTCATCCTTTCTCCTTTGTTTGTCCTTGTTTTAAATAATATACACAGTTTTTGCCTTGACAGTTGCATACATACGCTGGCTGTCTCACTACAAGCTGTGTATATACGCTATGTTTGCCTGAACAGTCACGTACACCTTGTTTCCTTGCCTGTTTACTTGGTATGGTGTTTGTTGGGTGGGATTTGATGTTTGTTGAGCCTTCTTAGGTCTTTGTAGTTCCTATTGAGCGTCTCTGGGATGACAGGAAACCTGTCTAGAATTGAATTTTTGGGCGGAGTCTTTCTCATATTTTCATTTTGATTGTCATTGTACTTTGGGTTGGGTGCTTTGCTACTTGGTATTCTGCTTGAGTTATTTCTTTTATACACAGTAGAATTTATATATCAAGTTGCTTATCAGTCTATGCATTTTCTTTTTGAGTATATTGAAAATACTAAAAAATAGGCATTTTGCATTGCTCGACATTTTTGTCTTTTGAATCCTTGTCATTATCTTAGTGCATTTAGTGAAAGATTGCATTTTAGTTCAGAATTTCAGAGTTGAAATTAAAAATTGCATTGTTTTTAGAAGCATATCATTCATTGAAAAGTTAAAGTTAGGACTTTGCATCATATTCATATTTACTTTTCTTGCAGATTCATAACATCAGGAGTTTCACTACCATACCTTTTTGAGTAATCATGGCCAATTAAATTTACACTTTAATTTAAAATTGATTAGTCACGATTTTATTTTCTAGGGTGCACAAACTAGTCTAGGATTTAGTGCCTTGGAATAGGATTTTGTGAGTAAACTTCTCCAAGGCAATTAAATCAACATATGTGTCTAAGAAAGGGATTTGATAAGTCCATTGTATAATTGGTAATTCAGGAGGATCCGCTCACACCAAAGTTAATCACAAGGTCACACGAAGTTGGTTGAAGGGATATCCCCATGATAATCACCTAGCGTTAGAGATATTTCTGTGGATTTATTCATATCTGGGGATCTTGTTAGTTCCATTACCTCCATGAGAGGCGGTGCTTTCAAGGCTTCAGTGTTTTCTACCCTGCCCATACGGTAATCTGGACTTACGAATACTCGCTTGTGCATCGGTTATATAGTGGTTTATTAGTTGCTTGACTTAGGTATCTCATAGGTTACTTGCAGGGGTTATTCTGCAAGTACCCTGGGTCAGATAAGGATCAGACATCACACAGCCTTTATGGAGGATAACCTCTTCGGGGGCATTTGACCAACTGGTTGTTAAGTCCACAAGATCCCTTATAACTTATTATGTTACCTCCGATCTTTAGCAGGGAGTCTCAGGCCCCTCTTGGGCGAGACATACCTTCTTTAGGGAGGGAGGTCACTCAACCACTTTAGCTCGTTTGCATGCATATTGTCCATTTGAATTTTTGGTATGATATTTGACTATTAGTTGGCCTTAAGATATATTTTTATTTTTAGAGTCATAAGTCATCGTGGAGTCGGACCAGTGTCCCCGCCGGTCTCGTCACTTGTTGTAGTTACCACCAAATTTCGAGTCTTTGCCTTCTAAAAGACATAGAGTTATTAGGCGTGGTACACACATATTCAATTTTTAGACTTGTTATTCCACAAGGA
The DNA here is from genome assembly GCA_010110895.2 of Picea sitchensis. NCBI lineage: Eukaryota > Viridiplantae > Streptophyta > Pinopsida > Pinales > Pinaceae > Picea > Picea sitchensis. The sequence goes on from SNQJ01S0081403.1 coordinate 31,436, forward strand.
TGATTACTGAAGCTAATATTCAGAACACTGGGATCCCTTCGACTCTCATACCCATTGTAGTTAATGGCACCCCTTCGACTCCTGCAACCACCACAGTTGTAGTGCCGGAGGCACCTATCATTACTATGGCTCGACCTATAGTTAATTCTCAATCTCTTGCCTCGAACCCTTTTGGGTCTCTTGGCCACTCACCGGGTTACAATGTTCATTCCATCCCTATGGCTTCTAGTCCATTTTTTTATGGTATGCCTAACTTTACTTCGCAGTTTTCAAATGCCATCCCAGCTGCTGGTCCTAATGCTAGCATTGGACTTGGGGGAACTACACCTCCTTACACTCCATTTTTTTTTGGTGGTTCTTATATCCCTCAAATGACTTCTAATATAGGAAGTATTCCTGTTTTCATCCTTGGGTCTAGCCCTATTACTTATGGGTGGAACAACCAACCTGGCAAACAAGATTCGGCTCCAGTTCCTTCCTACACCCCTACCTCCTCGGTGGTGATTCTGACCAATAATTTTAGCATGATGAATCCACTCCTATCCTTCGTGTTCCCACCCGAAGGAGGTTAGTCTCACACTTTGGGAAACCCCCAACCCGAATCTAATCCAGCTAGGGGAAATTTTTGTAACCCCCAACCTAGATCCAATCCGGCTGGTGGCAATTTTTATAACCCTCAATAGAACATTCATACTAGAATGATGCCCAACCAACCTTTTATGAATCAGCCCAGAGGAGGGCCTTATAATCCTGGACAGGGCTATGGTACTTACTAGAATCCTGGATGGGCTGCAGTTCTGCACGCATAATCTTTCCTGGGAGGCTGGGGCCAGATGTCGCAACCCTGTCTCCCTTTTCTGGCCACGCTCAATCTTCCATATTTGTCTAATTTAATGAATGAACCTATGAGTCATGATCCTACATGGCCCCCCGTCCCCACCAAACTTCCTTCGTACATCCCAAAGTTTGAAGGTAAGAATGGAGAGGATCCTGGTGATCACGTCACTACCTTTCACCTTTGGTGCTCATCGAATTCTATTAATGACGGTTCTATTATATTAATATTGTTTCAATGCACTCTCATTGGAGTTGCTATGAAATGGTATATTGATCTACCTAGGGGGGAATATGGGACCTTTAATATGTTGGTGATGGTCTTCCTTAACAAATTCCAGTTGCCCATTCGTTACGATGATGGCCTAGAACTTTTGTCAAATCTACGCCAGGATACTGCCACTCATATCTCGAATCATATCTAGGAGTGGCATAGATGGAAGAGGGTGATTAAGACTCCTATACCCTTGGCCTTTATTTTAAAATGATTACTTAAGTCTTTGCACGCTCCTATCTCGAAGGACGTTGCTACTTCTGAGGTTACCATTGAGGAAGAAGCAATCTTTAGAGACCAACAGTTAGATTTTATATATGCTCAGTCTGGGATGTTATACCACCTTCTTCCGGATGCACCGTGGTCAACTTATGACCCTAGACAAAAGCCCGGACCTCATGCCAATGGTATTGTAGGTTCCTCCAATGTAATATCCATAGACTCGATGACAAGCCACTTAAAAGATTTGTCTCTAAACCATTATGCAGGAGGTCCAAATTCATTTGTGTCTTCCAACCCCACTCAATCGGAAGATGTACATTCTGTGCAATCATTGGCCAACCCAAATGGTAACTAGCAACCAGGAGGGAATAAGAAGAAAGGATGAAATAATCGTAAGGGTGGGAAAAATGGTAATAAACCCAAGGAAAATGATAATAATGGGAGGACGAATAATAATGCTGCAGAGGGAAAGAAAGAAAGATGTAAGGTGAAGTTTTCATGTAAACTTTGTACCGATGATCACCTTACCCATTTATGTCCCAAAATTATGAAAGCCATGAGGCTATTAAATTTACCACATGTTGTGATGATGAATCCATTCCCAAATAACCAACACTTATCCTTGAGCTCTTTGAATGATGGAAATGCGGCTGGTGGGAGTCAAAACCCACCATCACAAGATGGCAACCATTTGTGTATCAATATGGTCGATGCAAAAGTTAATGTAGCCACTCGATCTCGAGATTATAGCTCTTCACAAGGTAATCCTGTTCTAGAATATCCTCCTCCTCCTCTGGATATGAACTTATAGATTGAAAAACCAGAGCCACCGCCTCATATTCCGAAAGGAGTACTCAATCACTCTACCCATAATCCTAATGCTAGAGCCTTTCAGAACTACTCTATTGTTTAAGACCTGGGTCCAACCCCTTGTGCGATGTTGGCTTTGGAGGTACTCTACACATGTACTTCATAGAGGAATGCCTTACTATCTTCTTTAGGGGCTCTAGAACCCAGTGGCACAAAATTTATCAGGTTTGATGTCATAGATGTGAAGCCTCTCTTGCCTTATCATGTGGCTTTCCAAATCCACCTAGAGTACTCAAAGTATACCATCAAACGTGTGGTTGTTGATGAAGGTGCTGCCACTTGTGTGATGTCCCTAGTCTATTGGAAATCTCTCAGTTCTCTGACTCTTTCCAAGTGATAGAACATGTTGAGTTATTTCGATGATCATTCCTTCCACCCTCATGGTCATTCCTTCCGCCCTCACGATATTCTCCCTGCCATTCCGGTCCAATTATTTGGGAATATGGTAGAGGTGGAGGTAGAGGTAGTTGATGCGCCTCTTGATTACAACCTATTACTAGGACACAATTGTACCTATTCCATGGTCATCTTCATGTTGTCTGCCTTCCATACACTTTGTTTTCCTCATGAAGGGAAGATCATGATGATCGACCAATTATCCTTTGCGTATGTTACACATTATTTTCATCATCCCTATGATCGTTAATGATGTAAACCTATATATTTCCTTTAGAGGGGTCACAGTGGCCTGAGTTCCTGAAGAGAGAAGGAAGAAGAACTTTTTCTGAGAAAAGAAGTTGCATTTTCCTATGTAAAAACCTTATAAAGAGAAATTTCCGCAGGTTGCTATATAGGCAGGATGCGGAAATGACAAATTCCCGCAGGTTGCTATATAGCCAGGGTGAGAACTTTCTGCAGGTTGCTATATAGCTAGGGTGCGGACATTCCAGCACGTGGGAAAAACGTACGGTTTTTCGAATTTTCTAGAAGGAGAAGTTTCTTGGGTGAGGTGGCATCCGAATAGTTTTGATCTTACTCGCTTTCATGATTTAGTGGGATCATCCTAACCTCCTCACCTTATCTTCTTCAGCTTATAAAAGGAGAAGAGTTCTCATGGGAAAAGTTAGCTTGTAGATTGGTTAGCTTTGGTGAGATTTTGTGAGCTTGAGCTTGGTTGATTTAGTTTGCGCTTTTGTTTGGCTTGGAATTATTAGCTTGGTTGGGGTGGCTTTGAGATTTGCTTTGTCAAGATAGATTGTGAGCAGTTATCAGATCTATGGTCTCAGAATTCCTGGAGTCAAAGTGTGTGGGGAACGAAGGACAGTTGGAAGGGACCTTACGACATCAAGTCTTAGGTTGTAATCTCTCTTTCATATTTAATTTAATACAGTAATATATCTCTTTCCCATAAAGTGAGATCTACTTTATTACATAATTCCTTGATCATATGTATAGATTAGCTATTGGATATATTATTTGCTTTCACTTTGGTTGGTTTGTGCTGTTTTGATCTTGACCGCACAAGAGCGCTGGAGCGAAGCTGGAGCAACAAAGATTAAGGAAGCGATTACGAGGTATGTCTCTTATTCTCACTTCCAATTTAATTCAATAGTTAGATCTAGGGAAAGTGGTATATTCTGTCTTGTTTTGTTCTAGATCCAGGTGGATCTAGGGAGATCGGTTTGTGTCCACACTTACGGATTTTCACGCTCATTAAAGTATTTGAATTTACGCATCCTCCGAGCGATAGTTTAACCCTTTTTCGGTCTCGTTGGATTATTGTACGAAAAAGGCACTAAGAGAGTTCTCTTTTAAAGTGTTTTTCCAAACTCTATAATCTTGAAAAACCTTCGAGTTTTCTGTCTCTGGACT
>SNQJ01S0081403.1:37165-67421 GCA_010110895.2 Picea sitchensis
GAGCTAGGAGCCATCGAAAGGAGATCTACGACATCAAGGCTCAGGTTGTATATTTCTCTTTCAGTTAATATAATACATGAATATGTCCCTTTCCCATAATGATGATGTCATCTTATTACATGATTCCTTGATCACATGTATAGTTTAGATATTGAATATATTAATCCCTTTGCTGTGATTGGTTTGTGTTGTTGCTGTGATTGGACGACACAAGAGCATCGGAGCAGAGCAAGGAACAACAGAGATTAAAGGAGAGCGTTTATAAGGTATGAACAAAATCCATTTCTCTTAGTTCATTCAATATTTAGATCTAGGGAAACAGTAGTATTCTGTCACGGTTTGTTCCAGATCCAGGTGGATCTGGGGAGATTGGTCTATGTCCGCACTCACGAATTTATCCATAAACAGCGTACTCTAGTTCTAATGCATCTACCAGACCATCGATCCCTGTGATCGACAATTCTCAGCCGACAACTAAGAATATCAACATTGGAATGTATTCTTGCCTTATGGGTACTTTTGACTTCGCAGCACCGAGTCACCATGTTTACGTCATGTCTAGTAGGCTAGTTTTGACACGGAGGTCCATTCCTTTTTGCACTTCCCATTTTAGTGATATGTGGACCCTACCTTCCTCGACTGCATCATATGAGGGTCAGTCGCATACTAGAATTATATCACCAACCTCTATCAGTCATTTTGGAGAGTGGTTGAGAAGCTCTGGTAGTCATGTTGAAGACTAGCAACCAGCCACTGCAAGTCATGTTGGGGACACAAATCTAGTCCTTGCTAGTCACACTACACATACATCACCAACCTCTGCTAGTCATGTTGGAGATTCATCACCAACCTCTGCTAGTCATGTTGGAGATTTTCTAATAGCCTCTACAAGTCATGCTGGGAACATGTCACTAGCCACTACAATTCATGCTGGGGGAATTCATATAATTGAGAAGAATAGACATGTACGATGTAAGCTGAAGTTCCTTTGTAGGATTTGCAAAGGAGACCACCTTACTCATTTGTGCCCTGCTACTTTTGTGGTACAAGAAGTGTGGTCCTTTCCTGGGAGCCCTTCGGGTTCTGAGTCATCTTTGGCTTCCCAACCTACTTTGGTTGATACAGCAGTCATGCCAATGCAATCTTCATCTAACACCCTTCTTCCTTTAGAGGGTGATACATCTCTTGACCTTGTTGTCTCACATCCTATTAAACCAATGGTTGAAGAAGTGGTCATACCGATGCAATCTTTAGTCAATCCAACTCTTCTCTTGGAGAGTGACAAGCCTAAGGAAGTGACATTGCCAATGCAATCTTTAGTCAATCCCACTCTTCTTTTGGAGGGTGATGCATCCTTCGACCATGCCCTTAGCATTTCTAGTTATGTACCTTCTTCACTAGGGAGCATTCCACTCTCTTCAAGTGTACTCCCTCCAAATCCTAGGGTGGTTTCCTTTGATCGAAATGATCTTGTATATCCTCGACTTCCTTCTTCTACACCCTTCCAAATAAGGGACATTCTTTGATACAATGTAGATAAGGTAACCTATGCAAGTATTTTATCCTCCTTGACTTGAAAAGCTTTGGGTTTTCCCAAGATTATGTCAGTTCTTTGTAAGTTTCTAACCTTTCACAGAAGTCCTGCACGAGAGCCTTGGCCTCCCCCATTATATTCTTCCTAGAGCAACATCCACGAGTCTAATTTAAGCTCTTTTCCGACTCGTCTAAAAAACAAAAATATTGTTGAGTGATTTGTCCCTTTCACACTCGTTAAATTGGACTTGAAAGGTCATGAGTCTTAATTAATCTCTTTTACGACTCGTTTTCAAATAGAGAAAATATTTTCGAGTGATTGTTCCCTTTCACACTTGTTAAATTGGACTTGAAAGGTCATGAGTCTTAGTTAAGATCTTTTCCAACTCGTTTTCAAAAAGCAAAAAGATTGTCGAGCGAACTTGTCTCTTTCACACTTGTAAATAGGATTAGAAAGGATGTCTATTTGGCACAAGTTTATCCCTTTTTCACACCAAGTAGACTAAAATACATAAAAAAGGACATTTTTTTGCATCAAGTTGTGATTGCATCTCATTCCCTTTCTTGCAGTATTGAGCCTATAGTCGGTTCTTGCTTTGCATTATAAACTGTTTGCCTCAATAATTTTTGCATGCTCAACCAAGCAGAGCCTTTTTTTTATCCTTCGAAATTTGACACCCCATACCCAAGAGGGAACATTCCACCGAGTGTCCATCTCCCGCATGCATCTCCTTGCACTGAGCATAGGTATGTTCCACTATTGGAACTAGTTTTTCTTACTTGTGACACTTGTATCCTCCTTTGTATCATAGCATTCATTTGTCTATCAAAAAACACAAAAAGACAGGCAGGAAGGGAGTATTATCTTATATTGGCAACAATCATGTCACCTTTGAACAAAGAACAAAATTATTGAATCCATTTGTCACCATAATTTTGGGTTTAGCATGGCCTTAGGAAGCTGAGCTTGTTACAGAGTCTTCTCTATCAGCTGGTTACTCTTCCAGTCCCTATGGAGAATATCATTGATGCCTCCTACATCTCATGGTTTCATCATCAATTCTATGCTATCAGAGTCTTCCATATGTCTCATGCTCTTGTTCAAAGGAAGTCTATCAACCTGTGTCGACCACTCCTCAAAACTCTTGACTTTGTATGTCATCCATACCCTCAGTTTGTATCATATTCACATGATATTGTGGTCCTATCATGCACCCTAGACCTACTTTCATCATTGGTAGGTAACCTTGAACCCAAAAGTCGACATTTCATCATTGGTCATTGACTAGGTGGTTTCCCTTGTGTTCGACGACAAGACATCTATTCACACTTTGGGATTCATGCAGTGTCTTGGATTCCATTAGCCTTATTGGTGGTTTCCTTTCCTTTTGAAGAAATTTTCATCATTGGATGCTAATCATAGGGTCTTTTTTTTGTATTGCTTACACTTGGTACACGTGAAATACACATAGGGTCATTGGTTCATGAACATGTTCTTTGTCTGATTTCCATCAAATTATGAAGCTCTTGCTTTGTTCCTCGTGCTGACTGATGAGAGATTCCTTAATGCTCTCCTTTCGGTGGGTCTCTTTCCATCGACTTCAGCCCATATATTATGGAAATGAGACATAGAGTCTTATGAGTACCTTGAGTCTTGTAGTCATTAGTGGCAGGCTCTCTTGCCATCAATAATTGGGAATACATCAATGTCTCTTGATCGATGGATTCCTCAGGTGTTCGACACTGACTCCTTTATTAACACTTGTAGGAATGTAATTAGTGCCTTGATACCTACTTTCATCATTAGTATGTTGTCTTACGTTTGTTAACAGTATACCTCAATGACCGGTAATCAAATAATCTCTCATTGTGTTCGACCTCAACTCCTTTATTTAGATGATGTAGACTTGCACCCTTGGTGAATTGTGTAGAAGACTTGAAGACATCATTATGTGGCCGTAGATTTCCTGAGATGTTTCTTCCTTTTCATTGGACCAGTACCTATATTACTTCGGTGATCATGGGAGGTCAGATTGTACTCCATTGTATACATATATCTTTAGATTGGTTTTGAGATTGGTTCTACTGGGTCGTGTTCGTGATTATGACAACTTTGGCATATAACCGCATTTGTATTTGCCTATTCATGGCCAGAGACACTTGTTTGGTCTATTTTTCACATGGATCCATAGTGTATTCTATTGGCATCCATGTATGTAAAGTCAGTGCAGAATTTAATGAGCAACTAGTCTTTCCAGCTGGGTCCCCATCACTCCACTTCTGGATTGTTTATAATTTAATTTGGCCATTGTATATAGTCCTATGATCTCACACATTAGGGGGCATTTGTTATAGCAATATTTGACTTACCTTATGCAATCTTGCATAGAGGGCCTTTTTCCATTTCCCTATACAGACTTATCATCCCTGTTTGATAATTCCAAAGCTAAAAATACATATTTTTCCACATGTCGCGCCTTGCCTACTATACAACATGCGTATATGCAGGCTGCTCCACTACAACCCACGTACATCAAGATTTGTGCCAAAAATGAAAATTAAATGTCGGGTTTCCATGTCATGACAGGAGATCTTTGATCCTTGGCCTTCCATATACTAGAAATGTTCCGACTCGTCCCTTCAGTTCCATTTGAAGGATATAAATAGGCCAATTCTGAGCTATGGAAAAGAGGAGAAAGCATTCAACTTTGAGAGAAAATTTACTCTAGAGAAATTACTACTTCATATTGAGTCTGCATCCCTTTGTCCTTTAATTCTGAACACAGTGTTTAGCCCCCAAGCTCTTCCCTTATTGATGGAGAACCTCATTGTCTCCCTTCTGTGAGCTTGCCTTTGGTGGAGGATTGAAGTGGTGGAGGCCCAACTGAAAGGAACTTAGTTTCTTGGTTTTGAACGATGTCGGCACAGAAGTCTGTAATTTTTTCACTTATGTTGATCATTTATTAATAGAAATATTCCTTTCCTGTCCAATTTATATCGTGAAAATATATGATTATTATCCATGGGAATATTTGTTATGTTTATTAATGGATTATGTTATATATTGTGCTAACCTGTTATATTATCACTATATGCTTGTTCTTCTTGTTCATTGAGAACTTGTTGCAAGTATAAATATCTGGGTCGAAGTGCTCAATGGTGGACATCATCGAACATCTGGACGAGGTAGGCTTCTTTATTATCTCGCTTGCACATTGTTTTATATAGCATGTTTTTGGGATAGAGTATATTTCTACAGTCATACATGTCTTTTGTGGCTTACCCTTGCCGTAGAGATTTTTTCCCTCGTAACAATCTATCTATGTCTTTGTGTGACTTTTTGCATGAAGAAATTACTTGGAGAACCCTTTTGAGTCTATATTTTGGTGAGAATTGTAGAGATTAGATGGAGTTGATGTAACTGAGGGTTAGGCAAATTGTTGTGGATCTTGGTGTGACCCTTGTCTACCTCATTACTCTCTACTATTATATAATGTAATGTGTGCAACGCCAATTTTGATGAAGAAGAAGAAATAAAATAAGATATTTTTGGATGTATCCCCAGGGGGGTGAACCATGGTAAAACCCTTGTGTTGCAATATCTATGAATGATTTTATTATTTCTGTAATTATGGTTAATGGTTAGATGAATGAATGATTTAAATCACAACATGTATACAGAATGAATATCATAAATGAATGAATTATTAAGTGTGATGAATGGTATGATATAATGTATGGTTAAGTAGAAATATAAGTAAGAAGAACAACCCCAATCCCTTCCATGACTACAGACACTTGCATCCTACAGTCACCCATAAACCATCTCGGGTGAGACTACATTGTGCACTATGTGCGTGGTGTAGCCTTCTGGTTTACCAGAAGGGCCGATGGTGAATAGGTTTTGTTGGAGAACTAAGGTAGAACCAGGGTCAGCCCATACGTCCAACATGTACCCTTTGTCTCATATATATATATATATATATATATATATATATATATATAATAAAGGGATACTTAGTCCCTGGGAACATGTACCTCATATTGTATTTTGAATTGGATACATTGAATTTTTAACTATGAATTGAATGATACTATCAATTTTTAGCATTGATACTATGGTTGAATTTTTAACTATGAATTGAATGATACTATCAATTTTTAGCATTGATACTATGGTTTGTTTTCTCCAAGTAAGTCATCTTAGCATTTTCACTATAATTTTATTTTCTGGGATGACTCTGATAAAAAACCTTGGTGGTTATTTATATGATAAATGAAGGTATCTTTGGTGAAAATTTCATCTTCTGGGTCATTACACTTTCAAAGATATACCCTATGGAAGATAGGGTTTGTGACTAGTCTTATAACTAGTCTCAAATAGGTGTTTCGAGTAAGACAATCATATATTCTTCAAAGAGGATCCAAATTCCATGAGAAATATTGCATTTGAAAGAGGACAATCCATAGTATTTATGGTAGAAATTTTAGAATTAGGTCTTAATTATTGGACACATGGAGTTTTGTACAAGTTCACTCCCCCCAAAAGGCAAAAAATCAACAAGGTTTGGGAAAGTTACCCTATCTTTCACTTGGCACATCCAATTTTAGTCATACCCATGAAATTGTAGAGAAGATAGTTTTGAGTACTATAGGCCTAAATTTTAGACTCAAAAGAGCCAAAATTTCAAAAATACATCATAAGGAAGGTCGGCCACAAGGACAGACTCCAAATTAAGGGCTTAAAAGGTACATAACTTACAATTGACATAAATTTTTATTAGAAGATATATTTTTGGTGATTCAAAATTTGTAATAAATAAAAAAAAAAGTAGAACTATACTTTGCTCACATGTCTCCAAAGGGGTCCCTGGGGTGTAAGGAAGTTGGTGATGGCGTTTTAAGACACTCTGTTATGTGAAGTCACCAGTTCAAAACCTCAGCTTACCTCATGTGTTGCATATGGGTCCTCGTGGGAACACCTTGAGGTTATAGTGGTAGTAGTCATACAACAATACCCCATGTTACGCAATTACGTTCCCGACTAGTTGTTGATTGGACCAGGAAAAGAAAAAAAACATGTCTCCAAAGGATCCTCGAAGATTACTTCATCAGATAAACCTTCATAAATCTCAACCATGACTCAAGATGAAATCAACGATATTTATTTCCAGATGGAAAAGAGGATCACCAAAAATAGGGAACAAATGGAACATAAAATGGATGAAACTGTGAAAATAAATATGGATGAAATGGAATACAAGATGGATAAGAATATTAATGAGAATAAGAATGATATGAAAAGAAATATGGACAAAATGGAAAATAAGATAGATAAGAAGATGGATGAAATAAAAAATATGATGGATGACATGACAAATAATATGGATAACATGATAAATAAGATGGATGAAAATATACAAAAATCTAAGAAGGAATTGAAAAATTTCTTGTCTTCCATGATGTTTCATGCTCTAGATGATAAACTCTCTAAAGGAGATATTAAAATGCAAGGAACTTAGGAAAATAAAGGTAGTGTTTTGGTTGAACAAACTACCAATAATAACCAATTTTCTAGTGGATTTAACTCTAATAGTGGAGTTGATTAAAATGGGGGTCCTAAATTCAACTTTTCCAAGATTGAATTAAAGAATTTTGATGGTACAAAGGTCATTACCTGGGTGAACCAAATAGGGAAATATTTTTAACTACATTATATTATGGATGATAAGAAAAGGATTCACATAGAAACTTTGAACTTTGAGATAAAATCATATCAATGGTATCAATGGGTAGTTAAAAGGAAACCCCATTTTTATCATTATACTTGGGGTCTATTTGCAAGAGACATAGAAGCACAATATGGGAAAGTTTGGGAACATCACTATTCCAATCAATTGAGAAGAATCAAGCACTTAGGTGACATTGAATATTGCAATTCAGAATTTCAGGTATTGACCACAAGGGTGGATAACATAAGTGATGATCAATTGTTGGAAGCTTACATGGGTGGATTAAAAGAAGACATTAAACATGATATTTTTTTAAGACATCTTGCAAATATTATGAACTCTATTCAATTTTTGTGTCATATTCAAACCAAGTGTTAAAACATATATATTTTTCTAAAAACTTGAGACTTAAATAAGTTTAATTCTTGTCTAAATAAAGATGAACGCGCACATGAATATCACCATTGATGAAGTCTTCTGGTTAATCCAATGATCTAAAATTCTTAAAATATTATGGAGCCACCCATTTATTAATGAATCAAATCAATAGAGGTTTTCTTTCGAAACATCAGGAGTCGGGGTTTCGCGATGTATGAAGGTTAAACATTGAGTATATTCGAAGTCCCAATACCCCAATTCACGAAGTATTAAATATTAAAACAAGATTAATTAAGGATTAAAAACAATTAACGAAAATTAAATCCCATCGCAATTTCATGATTCGAGAATCCTTACATCTAATAACTTTCAAAGTCCCGATACCCGAAACCCCAAAAGTCTAAAACTAATCACGATTAATTAAAAGAGTTAAGTAAGATTATACTTAATTAAACATATCATAGTTTCGCATTTCATGAATCCTTACATATAATAACTTTTGAAGTCTCGATACCCGAAACCCCAAAAGTCTAAAACTAATCGCGATTAATTAAAAGAGTTAAGTACGATTATACTTAATTAAACATATTGCAGTTTCATGTTTTGTAAGTTATAGTTTACACTGTTATAAGGTTCCCGAGGTCCAAAACGTTGAAACTTGATTAACGATAAGTATGATTAACTAATGTACTAAATGATGATTATACTTTAATTAATCCATGGATTAATGATAACTTAGATACATTCAAATTTTGTCTGCGCTTTTGTCAAGTATGATACTCCAAAAATCAATGACATTAATTGAATTTATGACAATTATTCCATTAATATCTTAGGCCACCGCCTAAATATAATTCATTAAAGGGAGTAATTGTTATGTTGATAAGAATTGATGTAATTAAATTAAAAGGGTTTTGGATTTCAAATTTCATTATACGTATTTACTTAGCAGTGAGTTTTCAGCTAAAGGGTTTTTCACGCATTTCTTGTGGCAGATAGCATAATTCAAAGGTTTGAAATTATGGCTCCAAGAAAAGCACCCAAATCGGCTAGTGAAAGTGAAAACTAAGGTGCAGAGGTTATCTTAGATACCTCGCCCAGAAGCGTAGATATAGTTAAAACCTAGACGCATGTATTTAACATCCTACAAAACAAACTGGTAAATTGCCCTGATGATTCAAGAGACAATGAAACGGAAGACTTATCTATCAAATACAAGATTGTCACTCAGTCAGAATTACATAAGGTAGAAACAAGGCCACGTATTTTACCCTATAATGACATGATTGGATGGGCACTGGATCATGTGGATATCCCAACCAGAACTATATTTAATTCTCAGAAGGTAGTTGTCGGGTCATTCCATCCAGAACACTTATAGATGATGTATAAATTGTCTCCAACATCAAAATTCATTTACAATTCCAGTTTCTTAGTGGATTTTAACAAAAAGGAGTGTGATCAATATGGAAAAAATCTTTCCGACTTGATCAAGGATTGGTGTTCACGCCCCGAAAAGTTCAGAGCCAACACTAACGATATATACTCAATCTCATCATTAGAACCACAGTTCACGTATATAGAAATGATGATGTGTAGACTATATGGGAAATATAACACAATCCATTTCTATCTACCATGGGTACCCATTATACACATAGTAGTGGAAGGATTTTCCTTCAACTGGGCCAAGATATTGTTGGAAAGTCTGACCAATGAAATTATAGAATATCAGGCACAAAAATCCAAGGCGAAACCATCTTCACTTTTCATGTCAGCTTATATTATGGATGTTATCTATTTCATGACACCTTTCCCGCTGATGAGCTAGAGCTAAACCCCGAGTGGTGCAGAACCAATTCACATTTATCATTCAAAACTCTGGGAAGACAAGGAAAAATATTTCTTCTATGAAATCCATAACTAGGTAGTAGTGCCTATGCACACTGTTTTATTTGGTCACCCACCTCCAAAAATTTCAGACAAAATTGTAGGTAACCTGGCTCTCATGGCAGACTAGTACATCAAGGAACACTTCTCCTATATTAGGGTTTTTGGTTGTTCGGTTCCTCCATATGCTCTGTTGCAATTTGTGCCAAATAGACTAGTGTGCTGATAGGTCGCACAACAAATTGTACTTGACAGGATTAGCAAAGAACTCAAAGGAGTACAAAAAAAGGTATGGCCATCCTTTCCCTTACCCATTGGTGCATTTTATTTATTGGATTTCGGCCACTCCAAAGTGGAGGCCACAGCCTTAGAAGAAATAACGATGGTAAGCATTGAATTCAAGAAGCATGACCCGTAGAAGGTCGTGGGTAATGACATGGCTAGTTGCGGTCTGAAAAGTTATGAACATGAGGATTCTCCTTAAGACGAGATTTTATGTGGAGAAATATATTATCCAGAGGTATTAGGCCAGGTGCGAGCTCTTCCACCCGAAAGAATGATTGAATTCCACGACTTTCAGAGGCATCAAAGAAGCAGTCTCCATAAAGTGTTACAAGGGGGAATCCCAATGTCTCCAGATACACATCAAATGGAGACCGGAGGTTCAGAAACTGTAAACTCCAGCAAACAAGAGACCTAGGAAAAAATAGAGAAAACGAAGGTCTCAACCCAGAAAGAGGATACCCCAGAGATAGTTGTATCAGGTAATCGAGCCAAAGATCAAGCAAAGACACTAACAAAGAAAGGAGAAGATAGGTCAGTGTCTACACTAGATAAATCAAATAAAGACGTGACCAGAAATCTTTTTTCCATAGAAATCGGTAGCCCCATTCAGTCTATCACGCCTTTGCAGTTCACCAGAGGGAACCCCGATGCACAGGTAGTATTCATAGATGATCTCACACCTATTTCTATATAAGAGTTACCTCCTTCCGATTTCATTTTTAGCAAGAAAATGAAAGTTGTGGTGAAGAGAAAAATGCACCAAAGGGCAGGCACAACGGTCAAAAGAAACAGAGAGATAATTGATGGAGAATCCTTAGAAGAGGTAGAGTTTGTTGAAGAAGTAGCAGGTTCATTGGGGGCTTATGCAACCGCCAACCAATTTTCGGTTGGAACTTTGAAAGAACAGTTGAAGCAAAAAGACCTGCTAATAAATCAATTACAAAACCAAACAAAAATTGTAGAAGAGGACATTAGTAGTGAGATTAACAAGGTCTTTGAGTAGTTGAGAGCTAGCGACAGACAATAAATCTAGCAAATTAAATCCAAACTTGAGGAGATACACAAGACTGCCCAAGCAAGCCGAGAATGGGTCATCCAGCAAGAGGAGTTGGTACAAAAAATACAAGCCAAATTAAGATCTACTGAAATCATAATTGTAGATATAAAAGTGTTTTAAGCTCAAGCACTGGAAGTGTGGAAGAAACTGGAAGCAACACAACAAATCTTTCTCTCTAAGGTATAAATCGTCCAAAATCATTTTCGGGTGATAGATCAAGCATTAAGTAATTTTTTTAAGAGAGAGAGAATCCATCATTGCCCAGACTACCTTCCAAAAAGAGGTTATATCGTCAACAAAAGAAGGAATAACTATGGCTTCCAGACTGTCTATTCTGGAGCAAACCAGAGGTGATATCATACTAAAGACTTCGGAGCTTAACATAGTTGAAGGTAAGAAAATGGCTAAGGAAGTGAAAGAATCTTGTGAAGAAGTTTTTGGTTTAATCAACAAGGAATTATTAGGCCTTGATAAAGAATATAGCTCTGGAATACTAGGTCAGATTGATATAGCCAAACATCTACTCGACATTAAGACAAATATGGAAGAAACCCAAGCTGAAATATCACAGATAAAACAGGCTAATATTTCTCAAATAGATAGATGGCTAGTGAAGCCTAATCTACAACTACAGTCTATTATTTCAAAAGATAGATTAATAGAAGAGAGATTTACTCAGCTGGAAAAGAAATTATATACTTTTGAGGCTAATAACTTAACAGAATCCTCCAGGTTGGTAGCTCAATTTGTGGGAAGATACATCAAGTGTATTGAACAAGTAAAGGGTAGTACCTCTGGAAACCAATGACCCAATCTATGCACATTATCTATTTTGGAGATAGGATATATGAAAGGAAAACTCTCATTCCAGCATAATGAGAAAAATCAAGAAGAATGCAAATAAAGCATTTTAGCTTCCATATTTTGTAGTTTTAATTATTCTAAAAATAGAGAAATTCCAACCGTTTGAGGTTGAGAACTTTTGTATAAATGCATGTTCGAAAGAATGAATAAAGGGATGCTTCTTTCTGGTTGTATTTGAGAAACTCTCCTCATTGATAATTAATACAATCGCAAACCAGAGATTCCACATTTCATCCATTTGAGTTATGTGTTCTTGTGTCTTCCCATATTTCAACATCTTTTCATATATTTCTTTTATGAATGCCTAATTTCAATTTAGTACAACATCTAATGTGGTTATGTTTCATTTAGTTATCTAATAAAAAACAATTTTTCCTCTGTATTTATTGTTAGTAAATACAAGACCTGTGAGTGATTAGATTTCTACATTTTATGCTTCATTAAAGATTATCCCATCTATTTTTTTCTCCTGTAACAGAGTGAGATTCTTCTCTATTTGATTCCTTTCTTTGTATAACAACTATATGTTTTTCTCTCATTTCATTCAATATTTCTAGTTTTAACTCAGACACGAAAAACAGCCTCTGATTTGTTATGCTATTAATTCAATTTAAGGAATTTTTCTCACATAACTGAGATAGAAAAAGTGAACATTCAACTTTCCTTATTTCTTGATGCCTGACATTGTATTTTAAATCCTTAATTATAAACTCAGAAACAACACCAAGAATAAGGATATGCACAAGTCTACCATCGAAGTACACACAAGAAGAAGAGATCGTTGTGGGGTTCATAAGACAAGCATACCTCAACTGACAAGTTTGAAGCCTCATCAAATGGATGAAATAAGAGAAAAGGCACTATGTTTCAATTATGACAACAAGTAAAATAAGGTGAATACATGCAATGAGAATAAATTATTATACATAGACAATGAAGAGGAAGAAGATCAAGAATCAGAACCATCTCAAGATCTAGAGCTAGAAGGGACTACTCCAATGATATATTGTCATCAGTTGTTGGATAGTTGGTTTTCATTGATTTCAACCCTATTCAATCCTAGAAGAAGCCCCGAATAAAGGTTGGAAGCATTTAGAAGTGATGGGTGTATTTGGAGAAGTCTCTAAAGTGGTATCCTTATGGCATATCTTTAAGCATGTCCCTCACGAGAACATGCTTTGAAGAAGTCTATGAGAAGCCCTCGAAATATCTAAGTGTTTAAGTGGTTGAAAATCCTCATAGGTGTGGTCATGAAGCCCTAATATATTTGAATAAAAATAGGATGAAGGACATGGCCCATGCATGAAAAACCCTCATAGATGGATATTCATCGTCATGTCATTTTCAATGGCATGTGGTACATCACATGATTCCTCACGGTTAAGGAAATACGCCCTATTGAAGTTGGAAGCCCTGAAGTATGGTTAAAAATCCCTAAATAGTTTCAACAAGAAGTGACAAGTTGACCCCCAAATTTGTTGGAATACTGAGAGGGGGGTTGAATCCGTATGAGCACTTTATACCACTTTTAACCACAATATATATTGTTTCACTTTATCGACAATGTTCAACATTTTATCATCAAGGTATCATCTATAATTTCATTCAATGTATATATCATAAGCATGTACTCATAAGCAACATCAGATCAACATCACATCAAGAACACAATACACCAATATTTACATGGAAACCCAAATGGGAGAAAACCACATAATGCTTTCTTATATATATCAAGAATTCATTCATAGGAAGCACCAACTTACCAATTCTCCAGTTGCAACTAGAAGGAGGCTACAACCCCATATTTACAGGCTCCAAATTGAAGGAAGCTACGACTCCCTGAATTCCCTGGCTCCAACCAGAAGGAGGCTACAACCCCCTGGTTTCTCCAACTCCAACCGGAAGGTGGATACAACCACCTAGTTATTAGGCTCCAACTCCCTAATTCTCTGGCTCCCTTTCCTTGCCATGTCCTGCTTCCCTGAAATATAAGTGTAGACCAATTGTCGCTACCACAATCACTGCCACTGTCACTTTCACTTATATTGTCACTATCATTGTCACTGTCACATCAACCTGTCCAACCAATCACTGTCACATCAACTTTTCCAATCATTGTCTCATCCACAAAACTAGATCTACTCTCATATGCATGAAAATCATAAAAATATCACCAAGAGGATATCTCAAACCATATGCTCAACATCACCAACACATGACTTTACCAAGCATGCACCAAGATCACCACATACCATCACAAGATATGTGTCTCAACCAAGTGCCAACATGTACCAGACATCAACCTGTACCTCAACCTGTACCATCAACCATGTACCATAGAAAGTGCATAAACCATGCACCAAACCTGTATCACCAACACTTGTACCATACCATGTGCCAACCATGCACATCAACCATGCAAATATCACCAAGATGTGCCTCAAGAACTATGCCAACATCAAGTGTCCAACATGCACCTCAATCATGTGCCAAACCAAGAACCAAGCTATGCCTCAAGTATGTGCCAAACATATGTCTCAAACATATACATCAACAATCAATACCATGCCATGTACCAACCATGTGCCAAGACAATAAACCAAGAAATGTACTAACAATGTATCTCAACAAGTATACCTCAACCAACATGCACCATGCATCCAATGATGTGCCTCAAGTAATATAACAAGGCCCTCAAACACATGCCTTGAGCATGCTCCTCAACATCACCAAGATACAACCTCATAACACACTATACCAAGCCTCAAGTGTGTACCATAATATGTAACCAAACCAAATACCAAGATAGCCAATAATACTTCTAATCAATGTATAATAACATCACCAAGAGGTACCATACCATCATGTATCATCAACATGTACCATACCATAACTAAGCATGTAACCCTTAAGACTTACCTATGATCCTGTAGTTGAAATTATACTCTATAACACTGACTTGTAAATTCTTCCACAGTCCTCAATAAATCTGGAACCAACATCGGCCTCACTTCTATCTTGTCCTCATGGGACGAAGACCTTCTGCCACACAGGTCCTCCTGTGATGACCTCTAGCAAACCCACAGGGATGCCTCGTGGGAAATTTAGTGTTTGACCTATAGGGATGAACCTAATTAAGGGTTCCTTAGATTTTCCTATGCTCCTCCACAATCTTGAAAATATCACAATTTTCACACTTCACTACCTCAGAATTATCTGTCGCAAATTAGCCAAAAGATCACAATACTATACCATAACATTCACAAGATAGATATTCAATGTAAGTGTCTGAGTGTACTTATGAATGAATCCTTGAGGGGTATTTATTATTTTTCTAGGTAAACTCTTCCAACTTAGGGATTTTATAGATTTCTTGTTGCAACCACATTACCCTTTCATTCATTGACTTGTAACCAACTAGGGCTTCTTGACCATTCTTCGAGGATTCCAACTTCACAAGGCCATATCTCCCTAACCGTGAGGAACCACGTGGCATTCCACATATCACTGGAAATGACACAACATGCACTATCCATCTATGATAGTATTACCTAAAATTACACTGTCCTTCATGTCATTATTCCTCAATCAACTTTGGGTCCCATAACCACACCTCTAGGGCTACATGTAGACTACATCAAATTTTACTACCCAGCTAGCTCACCATCAATCTTGATCATACATATGTCAATCAACTATCCAACATATCTGGACCTCTTCAAGGTTTGACATCAATCTCTAAGGGTTGACATC
This sequence comes from Picea sitchensis, assembly GCA_010110895.2. Classification (NCBI taxonomy): domain Eukaryota; kingdom Viridiplantae; phylum Streptophyta; class Pinopsida; order Pinales; family Pinaceae; genus Picea; species Picea sitchensis. The sequence continues at coordinate 52,661 of SNQJ01S0081403.1, forward strand.
AATGAAAACCAATTATCCAACAATCTCTTCCTTTAGCATTGATGGAAACATTGATGCTCCAATGCTTATGCTACCCCTGTGACCATTGCTCATCATCAATGTTTCTCACTCTCCCCCTTTTACATCAATGGAAAAGGGTATCTCTCCTTGGGGCTGTTCCCCCTATCTTCATGCATTTTTTCTTTCTCTTCATTACCATGCCTTTGTTCTTTATTTCCTTCTTTGATAAAATATAACTCCCCTTGTCAATATGTCTCTCCCTGTCTACATGCTATTTATCTTCCTATCTGGATCTCTTTATCTGATGTTTTTTCTTCCTTCGAATTTTTTGTAAGATGTAGCTCAAATTAGGGCTACCTGTATATGTTTCCTTTTCTCTCTTCTAGTGTTGTTTATTGTCCATTGGTGCTTCATCTTGAATTTCACTGACATATATTAAAACAATTCAAAATTTGATTTCTTCATTTACTTGTAATGTTTACTTGGCCATACTATTACCAGTAGAGCCTTACATGGATGTTATAGCAAGATTTGCCTCACCCAATGCAATCTTGGAAAGAGGGCCTTTTCCCATTTCCCCATGCAGATTGTTCATCCCTTTTTGAAAATCCCATAGCTAAAAATACATGTTTTCCACATGTATGCACCTTTCCCACTATACAGCATGTGTATACACTAGTTGCACCACTACAACACATGCACATCGGTATTTGTGCCCAAAAATGAAAAATGAAAAAGTGAGAACTCCATTTTCTCTCTTACATGAGCTTGCCTTTGGTGGAGAATTGAAGTGGTGGAGGCCCATCTGGAAGGAACTTAGTTTCTTGGTTTTGAACTATGTCGACACGAAAGTCTGTAACCTTTTCACTTCTATTGATCATATATTAATAGAAATACTTTGTTCCCCTCCAATAGATATCTCGCAAATATTTGAATTATTATCCATGGGCATATTTGTTATGTATATTAATGGATTATGCTATCAAATGTGCTAACATCATATATTATCACCATATGCTTCCTTTGCTTGGTTGTTGAGAACTAGTTGCAGGTGTATTGCTTTGGGTTAAGTGCTCAACGATGGACTTCATCAAATGTCAGAACGAGGTAGGCCTTTTATATTGTCTCGCTAGCATATTTGTTTATATAGAATACTTGATATTAGAGTTGATTTCTGCATTCATTTCCATCTGTTTTGGTTTACCCCTAGCCATAAAGATATTTTCCTCGTAATAGAATTGGAGACCATACTGGCGATTGATCTTCTTTCTTGGGGTTTGGAGTGTTTTTATCCTTAGATTTCTCTCGTTCATACTACGTTTCTTGTCATATCATTTCTTGACAGCATCTGTTCACTCTGGGTCTGAGTCTTTCAACCTTCTCCTTTTCCTAGTTGTGTTTTTACACCTATACGTGGGTTTTTGCTTGACAATCGCATATATATATGCGTTCTTTCCTTCTGCAAGCTTTGTACATACACTCTGTTTTCTTGAACAATCGCATACATCAACCTCTTGTGCTTGTTTGTTGGGTAGGATTTGATTATTTTTTAGTCTTCTTGGGTCTCTATAGTGACTGTTGAGTGTCTGTGGGATGACAGGAAACTTGTCTTGAGTTGAATTTTTGGGCGGCTCCTTTCTCATCACCTTTTCATTTTGATTGTCCTTGTACATTGGGCTAGGTGTTTTTCTCCTTGGTATCCTACTTGAGTTGTCTCTTTCTATACATAGTAGAGTTTTTATATATCAAGTTGTTGTTCATTCCATGCATTTTCTGTTTTCTTATATATTGAAAATACAAAAATATTAGGCATTTTACATTGCTTGGCATTTTCATCTTTTTAGTCTTTTTCATTTAGCTTAGTGCATGTAAAGAGAGATTGCATTTTTATTTCAGAATTGCAGAGTTGAAATTAAAAATTGCATTGTTTTAAGAAGCATGTCATTCATTCAAAATTGAAGTTAGGACTTTGCATTGTATTCATATTTACTTTAATTGTTTAGTCATAAGATCATGAATTTGACCACCGCACCTTTTTGAGTAAGCACGTCCATTAAAATTAAATCTATAATTTAAAATTGATTAGTAATGATTTTATTTTCTAGGGTACACCAACTAGCCTAGGATTTAGTGCCTTGGAATAGGATTTTGTGAGTAAACTTCTCCAAGTAAATTAAATCAACATATGTGTCTGACGAAGGGAGTGGATAAATCCATTGTATAATCGGTAATATCAAGAGCCTCCTCTTACACTGGAGTTAAACACAAGGTCATGTGAAGTCGGTTGAAGGGACATCCCCTTGATACCTTCCTAGCATCAGAGAGATTTCTGGGGATATATTTGTATATGGGGATCTTGCTAGTCACCTTACCTCCGTGAGAGGCGGTGCTTTCAAGTTTTAGGTCTTTCCTACCCTACCCATACGGTGGACCTGACTTAAAACTGTTCTCCTACGCATCGGTTATATTGTGGTTTATTAGTTTCTTGACTTAGGTACCACATAGGTTACTTGCAGTGGTTATTCTACAGGTACCCTAGGTCAGATAAGGGTCAGACAACACACAACCTTTATGGAGGATTACCTCTCAGGGGGGATCTGAACGACCATGTTGTTAATCCCACGAGGGCCCTTATAACTTATTTTGTTACCTCTAATCTTTAGCGAGGAGTATTAGTCCCCTCTTGGGTGAGACATACCTTCTTTAGGGAGGGAGGCCCCTTTCAACCACTTTATCATGTTTGCATGCATATTGGCCATTTTATTTTGGTGTTCCCTTTGATTATTAGTTAGCCTTAGGATTTGTTTTTATCTTGATTCATTGTGGAGTCAGACCAACTTCCCCACCTGTCCCGCTGCTTGTTACATTTACCACAGGATTTTGAGTCTTTGACTTCTAAAAGGCGTAGAGTTATTAGACATGGTACACACACCTCCACTGAGAAAACTTATGATTCTACAAGGATGAGTACTGAACTTGTTAAGGTTTAAGCTATTATTAGATTTCTTTACATTTTACTAGATAACAATAGCATAGATAGCATCACTGAGAAATACACAATCACAAGAGACACATCATTTATCCTGGGAAACCCTTATGGGGCAGAAAACCGAGAAAAAAATTCATTAATATAGATAGCCAATACAATGCCAAGAGATAACTCAAACCAATACAGAAAGTCCTCTCCAAGAAGTGTTCCTCTCTCTTTCTCTCTTCTCCAACTGCAGCTATGAAACTTGATTCACAAATGAACAAGTGAGTGTGTGTCTAAGTGAGGTGCTAGCCTCCTTATTTATACAAGTCTGGAACGTGTGGAGGTGTCTTTTCACTAGCAGGGCCGACTTCTCAATCTGGGTGGTTAAATCCACCTTTAATATATTCTGTGGCCGACTTCTTGTTATGCCTATTACAATTAGGGTTTTTCCAAACTGCAAAAGGGGATTTGTCCTTTTACAATACCCAACATGATCAATCCGCAATAGGGGATTGATCTAGTGAATAATACATCGATAATAATTAGAATACACTTTGCAGTTACATTATTTCAACACTCCCCCTTAATAAAAAAAGCATTCTGCAACATCATCAGGTGAGAGAAAAGACATCATCATCAACAACATCAAGAGGGTGAGAGGACATCATCAATATCATATTGGAACACTGACTGGCATATCTATAAATCATCGAAAGTTTTTCTCATCAACAACATCATCATTCTCAGTGGAATGAAATCATCATCTGCATCAATATGGATTAGTATAAAGCTAATACATCATCATCACAGCATGAGGCTGACACATCACAATACTGGACTGGCTTTATGTCACAGCTGTCAAGCTGGAAGCTCAGTACTCGTCTTTCTTTTCGTCACAACAATCAAGTTGGAAGCACAATACTCATCTTGCTTTTCCTCATAGCAGTCAAGTTGGAAGCACAATACTCATCTTGCTTTTCATCACAACAATAAAGCTGAAAGCACAATACTCATCTTTCTTTTCGTCATAGCAATCAAGATGGAAGCACAATACTCATATTGCTTTTCGTCATAGTAATCAAGTTGGGAGCACAATACTGATATTGATTTTTGTCACAGCAATTAAGTTTGAAGAAAGGTACTAGACTGACTTTACATCACAACAGTTAAGCTGGAAGCATAGTACTAGACACATCTCAATACAAAACTAGACTACCTTAACGTCATAGAGATCATGCTGGAAGCACAGTACTAGACATATCTCAATCAACTAGACTGGCTTTACGTCACAACAATTAGGCTGGAAGCACAGTACTAGGTATATCTCATCACAACACTACTCCTCATTTCAAGGAAGGTCCTTTCAGACTATACCAAGCTTATCTCGAAAGTGCTCAAAATTTACACGATATAGAGGCTTGGTCAACACATCAGCAACCTGTTCATCCGTTCTAACGTACTAGAGCTTTATGGCTCCTCTCTGCACCATGTCATGAATGTAATGATATTGGATCTCTATGTGCTTCGACCTATCATGAAATACAGGATTCTCTGCCATTTTTATGCAGCTCTGTTTATCACATAGGATCATGGTTTCTTCCATCTCTAGGTCGAATAGACCTGTCAACAACTTTCGAAGCCATATGGCTTCGTAGATAGTAGAAAATGTAGCAATGTATTATGCTTCCACTGTACTGAGAGAAATGCTATATTGCTTCCTACTCTGCCATGAGATCATGGTTGATCCCAAACTGAAACAACATCCTGAAGTGTTCTTCATTTTAGAAACAATTCCTTCCCAATATGAATCAGTATACCCACTCAATGTGAAATTATGATCTCCATCACATTTGAGACCATAATATAATGTACCCTTAAGGTACCTCATCACATGGTTTTCATCAACTAGGTGAACATGTATGGATTCTACCATAAATCGCCTCAAGGTGTTCATAGAAAAACAAATATATGGTCTGGTGTTCATCAAATACATCAGTGATCCAATGATCTGTCTATACAACATGGCATCAATCAAATCTGACGAAGTGTCAACCAGAAGCTTCAGCTTCATTTCCATGGGCGTGTTCATGGACTTGCACTCTAGCATGTCAAATCTCTTTAGGATTTCAACTGCATACCTCCATTGGTTAAGGAAGATTCTCTCTGGGCTCTGCCATACCTCAAGAACTAAGAAATAATGCATTAGGCCAAGGTCTTTCATCTCAAATTCTGAAGCTAGCTTCTTCTTACATTCGGTGATGATAATTTCTTCTCCGGTTAAGAATAAGTCATCCACATATAGCAGTAATATCATCGGCTCATCATTCATAACCTTGAAGTAAAGGTTAGAATCTGATTTACTCTTGGTAAAGCCCAAGCTCATCAAAAAATAGTCTATTCTTCCATACCAAGCTCTAGGAGCTTGCTTTAACCCGTACAAAGCCTTCTTCAACTTATAGACATAAGTCTTACTGTCTTCAGCCTCAAATCCCTAAGGTTGTTCTATATACACTTCTTCTTCGATGACACCATTTAGGAAATTTTTCTTTACGTCCATCTGGTGCAACTTCCACTTCATCTTAGCTGCAAGGGCTGTGATGGTTTTGATCAAAGTGTATCTAGCTATAGGAGCGAATGTATATTCACAGTCAATGCCTTCATTTTTAGAAAATCCATGAGTGACAAACCTTTATTTGTACTTCTGAATACTTCCATAAGAAACATGTTTTATTTTGTAGAGCCATTTGGAAGATACCACATCCTTTCTCTTCGGTCTAGGAACTATTTCCCATACATCATTCTTTATAATGGATTGGTATTCCTCTGTCATGGCTTCATCCCATTCTTTCTTCTGAGTGGATTCTTCAAAGTAGGTAGGCTCCTTCTCTAGGAGATCACACATCAAATCCATATAACTAGAGAATGTCTTAGGTCTCTTCACCTTTCTCATGGTTTCTTTGGGAACACCATAATTCTCTCCATCTTGAATAAGCTCTCTGGCCCAAGCAGGATTTCTCTTATGGGAGATCGTCATATGAGGAGGTTCTTGAAATTCTACTATATCATGATCTTCTATAATTTCCTCATCTAGGGAAGCTATGTTTTCCCTCACTGGGTCTGTAGCTCTGGGAACCTCCCTCACTAATTCTGCAACTCTGGGGATTGCAGGTTCCTCTTCATATACTTCTTAAAGATGGCATCTTCTCGATTTCTTGAGTGTTTCATATTCATCAAAGGTCACATCCCTGTTGATATCAATGTGATGGTGACCTAGTATATAGATGTCGAAGGTCTTGGAGACCTCATAGTATCCCACAAATATTCCCTTCTTTCTTGAAGGGTCCATCTTGTTTCTATTCTCTTTCAGAATATGTACAAATACTGGGCATCCAAATATTTTGAGATGGCTTACCTCTGGATTCTTTCCGGTGAACATCTATTCCCAGGTCTTGAACCCAAGACTGCTATGGGACAATCGGTTTTGTACATATACAGTTGTCCTTGTTGCTTCTGCCCATAAGCACATTGGAAGATCTTGATCATGGATCATAGTCTTCACTTTTTCCATTATCATTCTGTTCTTTCTTTCTGCCACACTTTTCTGTTGAGGATTGTAGGGAGTGGTGATCTCCCTCTTGATCCCAACATCTTTTCAAAAGTTCACAAACTCTTTTGAGGTGTATTCTCCTCCATTATATGACCTGAGTATCTTGATCTTTATTTCAGAAAGATTCTCTATCAAGGCTTTGAATTCCTTGAATTTACTGAACACTTCATCTTTCGATTTCAAGAGGTACACCTAGGTCTTACGAGAATAGTCATCAATGAAATATACATAGTATACATACCCACCGATGGAGGATGATGGCATTGGGCCACACACATTTGAATGAATGAGTTCTAAGACTCATTATGCTTTGTTGTCTCTCTTCGGAAAAGGGTTCTTGATGTTCTTCCCTTGTGCACATCCATTGCACACACCTTCATGGTCAACCTTTTTCTCTGGTAGACCTTTGAAAACCTTGCATACATACAGTAATGCCTTGTAGTTGATGTGGGATAATATTCTATGCCAAATTTTGCATGGATACTCAATGGCATGGGTCATGGCATCTTCTGAATGACCCTTTAGCTTATACAAGCCACCTTCTTCCTTTCCAATGATGATTGCTTCTTTCATGGTTTCTCCTTTAGCCCACATAAGGACCTCTCCATCTATAAAGGAAATTCCGAAGCCTTTATTTTCTAAAGATGATATGGAGAGTAGGTTCTTCTTCAAACTTGGTACATAGAGCACGTCCTTCATCTTCATTAAGTTCCTTGTGTTAAGCTTGTGGTTTGATTCTACCACTCCCTTGATAGGGTATTGATAGTCATCTCCAAGTGTCACTTTCTGAGAAAAAATATTTTCTGAAAGGCAAGAGAGAAAATCTCCTTGACCTGTCATGTGCTTGGACTCACCACTATCAATGAGCCAAGTGTCCTCTCCAGGTGTTACTGATCATGAGAGGGCCGAGATGAAGACATGGTCTTCAATTTGTTCTCTTAACATCTTTGCAGGTGGCTCTTCTTCTTCAACTGCATGGGCATGGTGCCTCTTATTTTTCCTTTTGTATTATTCTCGTCTAGTTGGACAATATCTCACAATATGTCCCATATTGTCACAATGGTAGCATTGTACATATGAGTAATATCTTTCCCTTCATTGTCCTTTCTTCTGGAATCTCTTTGAATGAGATTCTTTATGACTGAATTTGTTTTGGGAGTTAGACTCTTTATGAGTTTCTTTCTGGAAGTAAGACTTCTTTCTTCCTCCTTTAGTGTGACTATCTAGGGCTTGATCTTCGTCTCTTGAGAGTAAAGCTTCTCAATTAGCTACTCTTGATTCTTCTTGAATGCATTCTTCCCACAGACTGTCAAATAGTAGCTTCTCCTTTCTTGCACAAATGGTTTGGATGAATGAATCCCATTAAAGGCTATCATTATAACTTCTTCTTCATCTATAGTATCTTTGATTCCTTCTAGTTTCTCTTTGAATTGAGATATTCTGGAGAAGTATTCTTGGATTGATTCTCCTCTCTGCATCCTTGTATTCTTGAGTTGAGTTCTTAGATTCATCTTCTGGTTTATGTTCTTTCCTTCATATAGTCTAGTTAGCACATCAAGCATTTATTTCAGAGTCTTCTTTGAAGGCACATGAGGCATCAGGTGATCTTTGATTGAATTTGCAATGATTCTTTTGGCCGTGATCGTCTCCTTGTTGTGCTTTGCTTTATCTGCAGCATCGGCGGGTTCTTGTACTTCTTCTTTGACGAATCTTGCTAGGTAATTCTCTTCAAGAATGATACCAATCCTATACTTCTAGGCACAAAAGTTTTCCGCACCTTCCAACTTGTCAACAATCTTAGTGCTTGCAAACATCTTTTACCTGGAGCTAGGAAAAATGACCAAAAAATGAAAATGCTCAAAATCAAATTTTGAACTTACCAGGAGGTGTGCTTGGCTGAGGCAAGTAACCTGGTGTGTCTGGATTTCATAAAATCCAACTTTTACCCCTCCAAACTTGATTTGTGGATTTCTAGTCTGGTGCTTTTGGTTTTCTGGAACTTTTGGTACTCTGGTACTTCTAGTACTCTGGTTTTTTGGTTTTCTGGCACTTTGTGAAAATTAGGGTTTCACTTTCCAGGAGATTTAGCCACTGAAAATTTGTGTTGAGGATGCTAAAGGGATCCTTGAAGAAGGGCACACTTTTCTAGATGGTTTTGGGGCTGAAATACCTCTTCAATAAAAAGCCCTAATTTTCATGTACGACAACAATGACGTTTTTCACTTTCTCTTGTGAAAGATGCTCTCTTCATATTAGCTCTGATACCATGTCAAGGTTTAAGTTGTTATTAGAGTTATTTTCATTTTAATAGATAACAATAGCATATATAGGATCACCGATAAATACACAATCACAAGAGACACATCATTTATCCCGGGAAACCCTCATGGTGCATAAAACCCAACAAAAACTTCCTTAATATAGATAGCCAATATAATTCCAAGAGATAAATCAAACCAATACAGAAAGTCCTCTCCAAGAAGTGTGCCTCTCTCTTTCTAAATTCTCCAACTGCAACTCCAAAACTTGCTTCACAAATGAAAAAGTGAGTGTGTGTCTAAGTGAGGTGCTAGCCTCCTTATTTATACAAGTCTGGCACGTGTGGAGCTGTCGTTTCACTGGCAGGGCCAAATTCTCAATCTGGGTGGTTAAATCCACCTTTAATATATTCTGGGGCCTCTTTAATATATTCTAGGGCTGACTTCTTTCTCTGCCTATTACAATTAGGGTTTTTCCAATCCACAAAAGGGGATTTGGCCTTTTACAATACCCAACATGATCAATCCGCAATAGGGGATTGATCTAATGAATAATACATCAATAATAATTAGAATACACTTTGTAGTTACATTATTTCAATAGAACCGAGTCATCAGAACATTGGGAGCCCTTCGACTCCCACACCTACTATAGATAATGGCACCCTTTCGACTCCTGCAACCAAAATGGTTGTAGCGCCGGAGGCACCTACCATCATTGTTTCCCATCCTATAATTAATTCTCAACCTATTGCCTCAAACCCCTTTGGGTTTCTTGGTCACTCACCGGGCTATAATCTTCAGTCCATCCCTATGGCCTCTAGTCCTTTTTCCTATGGTATGCCGAATTTTACTTTGCAGTTTTCGAACACCATCCCAGCTGCTAGCCCTAATTATAGCATTGGAATTGGGGGCACAAATCCTCCTTATACTCCATATTCATTTGGTGGTTCTCAGATGCCTCAAATGACTCCTAATATGGGAGTCATTCCTTCTTTAACCCTGGGTCTAATTCTCTTTCTTCTGGGTGGAGCAACCAACCTGGTGGAAAAGCTTCTTCTTAAGTTCCATCCTATACCCCCACCTCCTCAGTGTTGATTCTGACCAAAATGTTTGGAATGATGAATCCACCTCTATCCTCCGGATTCACAACCGGAGGAGGTTAGTTTCACGCTTTGGGCAACCCCCAACCCGAATCCACTACGGTTGGGGGCAATTTTTATAACCCGTATCAGAATATTCCTACTATAATTATGCCCAACCAACCTCTTATGAATCATCCTGGAGGAGGGTCTTACAATCCCAGACAATGGCATGGTGCTTACCAGAACCCTGGATGGGTTGCGATTCCCAAAACATAATCTTTCCAAGGAGATTGGGGCCAGATTCCACAACCCTGTCTCCCTTTTCTAGCAACGCTCAATATTCCAGACTTGTCTAAGTTGATGAATGACCCTATGTCTCATTATCCTACATGGCCACCCATCCCCACCAAGCTTCCTTCAGACATTCCAAAGTTCTAAGGTAAGAATGGAAAGGATCCCGATGATCACGTCACCACCTTTCACCTATGGTTCTCTTCGAATTCCCTTAATGATGATTCCATTCAATTAAGATTATTTCAATGCACCCTCATTGGGGTTTCTTCAAAATGGTATATAGAGCTACCTAGGGGGGCATATGGGACCTTTATTCATATGTTCCTTGTCTTCCTTAACCACTTCCAATTGCCAGTTCGTACGATGTTGGCCTAGAACTTTTTTCGACTTATCACTAGGACACATCCACTCATATCTTGGATCATATACAGAAGTGGCGTAGATGGAAGAGGTTGATTAAGACCTCCATACCCCCGATATTTCTTTTATAATAGTTCCTTAATTATTTGCATCCTCCTATCTTGAAGGACATTGCTACATATGGGGTTACCACTGAGGAAGAAGCAATCTTCAAAGCCCAGTAGTTAGATCTTATATACTCTCAGTCTAGGATGTCATACCACATTCTTCCAGATGCACTAAGGTCATCCTATGACCCCAAACAAAATCCCAAACCTCATGTTGACAACATTGTAGGCTCTTCCAATGTAAAATCTATAGACTCGGTGACAAGCCATTTGAAAGAGTTGTATCTAAACCATTCTGTTGGAGGTCCAGCTTCGTCTATGTATTCCAATCCCACTCATTTGGAAGATATACATTCTATGAAATCGTCGACCGACCCAAATGGTAACCAACAACCAAGAGGGAATAATAATAAAGGTCGTAATAATAATTGTAAGGGTGGGAAAAATAATAATAAACCCAGGGACAACAATAATAATGTTGGAGAGCGCAAGAGAGAAATCCGTAAGGTGAAATTTCCCTGTAATCTTTGTACAGAATATCACCTTACTCATTTATGCCCCAAACTTGTGGAATATGCAAGGCTATTATCTCTACCACCCACTGTGCTGACGAATCCTTTCCCACATAACCAACACTTGGCCTCGAGCTCCTCAAATGCTGGAAATGCATCTGGTGGGAGTCAAAAATCATCCCCACAATATGGTGACCATTTGTGTATCAATATGGTCGATGCTAAGGTTCATGTAGCCACCCGGTCTCGTGATTATAGCTCCTCACAGGCTATACCTAGTCTAGAGTCTCCTCCTCCTCCTCCTCTGAAGATGCCTTTGTAGATCAAGAAACCAGAGTCATTGCCTTATATTCCAAAAGGAGTACTCAAGTGCTCTACCCACAATCCAAATTCTAGAGCCACACATAATTACTATATTTTTTATGACCTGGGTCAAACCCCTTATGAGATGTTGGCTATGGAGGTACTCCAGACGTGTCCTTCATGGAGGAATGCCTTCCTACTTGCATTAGGAGATCTAGATCCTAGTGGCTCGAAATTTATCAAGTTTGATGTCATAGATGTGAAGCCTCACTTTCCTTACCATGTGGCATTCCAAATCAACGTGGGTTACTCGAAGTATACCATCAAACATGTGGTTGTTGATGAAGGCGTTGCTACATGTGTTATGTCCCTGATCTGTTGGAAAGCTCTTGGTTCTCCAACTCTTTCCAAATCGCCAAACATGTTGACCTCTTTTGACAGTAGTTCCTTCCTCCCTCACAGTATTCTTCCTGCCTTTCTGGTCCATTTAGGTGGGAAGACAATAGAGGTGGAGGTAGAGGTGGTTGATGCGCCCCTCGATTACAACTTATTACTAGGATGCAATTGGACTTATGCCATGATTTTCATCATATCGTCTATCTTCCGTACTCTGTATTTTCCTCATGATGGGAAGATCATGACGATTGACCATTTATCCTTTGCATATGCTAGCCCCAATGCATCTGTTGGACCATCGATCCTCATGGTTTATAATTCTCAGCCAACAACTGATAATATCAGTGTCAGAATGTATTAATCCCTTATGGGTACCTTCAAATTCATGGCACTGATTCACCATGTTTACGCCATGTCCAATAGTCCCATTTCATCAGAGAGGTCCATCTCTTTCCACACTTCCTATTTTAACAATCCATGGACCCTACCTTCCTCAACTTTGTCCTGTGAAGGTCATTCGCATGCTAGAATTTCCATGCCACTATCAGCAACATAGATTGTGTATCAAGTTGTTCTTGACTCTTTCGTCGATCGCGATCCTATTACCTCACTGACAGACGAGGAGGATCATGTTCTTAAGTTTCTGTGGGCCACTTCATTGTATTTTTCACATGACTACCTTGATGGGACTTTGTCCTCAGATGAATATATCATCGAATCCATGAATGGTTCTAATAAACCTTGGGATGTTATGCATCATCACTCTTATTTTCTTCCAGATATTGAAAGAATCGAACAAGATGACTTTCGATCTACTTTGAGCAATATAGTTGGTCACATCATAGTTTCTCTTGATACGCACGACATTTATGCCAAAGTAAATATGGCGAGTATCTCTCCTACAGTCACGATCGATATCTATCATACCCCTAGAAAGATTGAAAATGTAAATATTGGTGCAGATTGTTCGCCAGATGAAATCTTGATATACACTGAACTCTTCAAGGAATTTCGAGATGTATTTTCTTGGTGATATGGAGAGATGCCAGGAATTGACCCTCGTATTTTTGAGAATGAGATTAGAACTTATATGGATGCTAAACCTCTTCGACAATGTCTTAGAGATGTCAATCCTCGGAAGACCCCTGCTATTAAGGAAAAGGTAGAGAAAGTGCTTAATGTTGGCTTCATCTACCCAGTTCCCTAGACTGAATGGGTATCCAATATTGTTCCTATGAATAAAAAGAAAGGAAAAATTTGTGTATGTGTGGACTTCCATGACCTACACAAGGACTGTCCTAAAGACAACTTCCCGACACCTTTCATCAATCATATTCTCAACGAGTCTGCAGGAAGCAAAGTGTTTTATTTTATGGATGGATGTTTAGGGTATAACCAAATTCAAATTAAACCTGAGGATCAACATAACACGACCTTTATTTTTCCTTGGGGTACTTTCTCATACTGGAATATGCCTTTCGACCCTAAAAACATCGTAGAAACCTTCCAACTTGCTATGACCTTCTCATTCCACGATCTTAAGCATATAGTCAAGGCTTATCTTGACGATATTGTTGCTCACTCTCGTAAGAAAATGGATCACTCTAAGAAACTTCGGCTAGTTTTTGAAAGATGTCTTCATTATAGAATCCGGTTGAACCCTCAGAAGTGCATCATTTGAATTAGGTCTGGTTGTCTTTTGGGATTTCTAGTTTCTGAGACCGGGATCATGGTAGATCCGTTGAAGGTTTAGGCAACACTTCAGTTGCCTCCCCTACGCACTATTTGAAAACTTCAAGGTTTACAGGGGAAAGCTAAATTTTTACGTTGGCTTATAGTAAACTATGTCAATATCACTAAGGGTTTCATGCATCTTTTGAAGAAGGACACCCCTTTTCTTTGGGATAAGAGAGCCCATGAGTCCTTCGATGCTTTGAAGAAAGACTTGGTATCAATGCCTCTGCTAAAGTCTCCTGACAACAATAGATATTACTTGCTTTATGTCGTCGCATCTAAAGAGACGATTGGTATGGTTTTGGTTCAGGAGGATGAGGAGCTCCACGAGCACGTCATCTACTATATTAGTTGGAATTTAGTCGGTCCTGAACTCAATTATTCTCACATTGAAAATGTAGCTTTGGTTGTCATTCACACAGTCCAACATTTATGCCACTATATATTTCTTTGAAAAACTATTGTGGTTTCCGATGTCAATCCATTTCAATGCATCCTTAAGAGGCGTATCATAGGGAGAAAATATAATAAATGGATTGTCATTTTACAAGAGTTTGATCTCGATTTCGCTTTCGCGAAATCCAAGAAACCACTAGTCTTTGCAGAGATAATATCCGACTTCCCATGATTGTATGAGGATGTTATCCATGTTGAATCATTTGTGGATGAACACATTTTCCTTGTCTTGTCATCAGACCCCTGGTATGGAGACATTTCTCTCTATCTTCAAACTTTGAAGTTCCATCAGCATCTCTCGCAAGATGATTGACGGCGTGTATGATTCCAAGCTAAGAATTACACTATCATCGACGATACTTTGTATCATCGAGGAATAGATAATATCTTGCACTATTTTTTAACTCACGAAAAGATGATTCAGTTATAAATGATTGCCACAGTGGGGCTTGTGGTGGTCATCTATCTGGGCTTGCGAAAAATGAAAACATTTTTTGAGACGGTTATTTCTAGCCTTCTATCTTGTAATGTCCCCCACCTCTTAGAGAGGTGATGAGGAGACTCAGTGGCTTGGGCACCCCCACTAGGTCATAGTCTCACATTGAGGGGGGAAAAGTCAAGAAGTTAAAAGTTATATTTTTAAGTTGACTTAAGAAAGGAAAAGGATAAAGGAGT